>SCLF01115949.1:0-10797 GCA_004367975.1 Mesochordaeus erythrocephalus
CTCGAAACGAGAATCGATCTGAACTTTAAAATATTTGAAAAAATCCGAGAATTTCGTGGCAAAATATCAGAAGTGAGTACGTTTCCAAAAAATTAGGACTTCCGAAGGTCTGATTCACCGTTTTGAGTCCTAATTTTAAGCAAGGCATTGGTATATATATATATACCTGTCCGATGAGTAACCACTGTTACCGTTGGTACGAGGTTTTCATCTATGCAGTATATCATACACAATGTTATCGTTTCGATACCTTATATAATTGCTCTCAGTTCAGCAATCGTATTTTGATACTGTATATAATTGTTCTTTTGGCTCAGTCATCGGCTCTCATCTTTCCAATGTAATCTCGATTACTATATCACTCTATTGTGCACATATCGATACAAATAACTTTATTTGTGTTTGAACTGTACGACCCACGTGGTTTTACCCCCGGACTACCCACGCTTCTCCGTTTATATTATTCATTATAGTCTATGTGACATTATTATTTTGTCATAAGGTTCTAGAGGGGCATTTTCCCCTGTTTTCTCTATTTAAAAGTTGTTTCCTAATGTAATTTACATCGTCTTCCCCGGAATTACATATTTATACATCTCTATGAGAACTATTTAGATACAAGTTTGGCCCTAATACGCCTGCAACATAACCGTTTCCTATTTCACCCTAAGTCCGCACCTGAATTGTACCTCAAATTTTGCTAAATCTTCTTTATGAAAACCGTATCTCGCACTAGATGTTTACGGCACTCTGTGTAGATCTAACCAACGGGCCACTGAATGAACGGTCTAGAACGTGTAATCACCCATTCCGGATTATCTGCCGATAACTCATTAGGCCTGTTCTTTGCGGCGTCTCCGCAAAATTTTCGTATCACCATCAGTTAGTTTACATAATGCTATTCAAGCTTGTCAATCCCTCGAGTAGGTCGTCCTATTCGATTCGTGCAAAACTCCTGTACGAGTTCTGGAGATGGAAATTCATTGATTTTGATTATGCTCACTTGGCATCGTTTGAGTATAGGGCTGATTCATTACCAATTACAGAAATTTCCACTTCGTTTTTATTTCTTAGGATTTAACCAATGTACTAAAAGAGGGTTTCCGAATCCCCATCACTATTCCCTTTTTATCGTATTGAAATGTCTCAAAAAAAGGTCATCGGTCAGACCTCCTTCAGATCACTACAGTTAGATCAATTTATCAGATCTCACGTTGTAAGATTAATTGGAAAATAAAGTTGTGAACTATTTCCTAAATATGGATTTCGCGCACCAACTCAAATAGTTGAAAGATCGAACCATGACGTATGAATTCAAGTTTGTGTATGGAGTCTACGGTCGTATAACAGCGCGATGAAACCGATGATGAATATTTTCAGCTGTCGTTTACAAATCTGGCCAAATTACATTAGTCATACTAAATTTCCTTGATATAGTCATCTAATAAATATTGACAGCGAGTGTTATAACCTTGTGCAATAAAACTACTGCAATCAGTGTGTCAAAAATGCCGAATATACAAAACCAATGCCAATGTTCTTACATATTTTAATTTTAAGAATGACTTGTATCGGGTATCAACTGTGGACAGATCAAATTTGCGGGTTGTCGGGTATATCTGTTGATGAAAATGTATTTAATCTATTTCCATAGTTAATCCATTCAGCAAGACTTAACAAATTGGTTAATTTGATCAAGAATAATACAAGCCTAAACATTTTGGGTAATGTAGAAAAATGTAGCAAGTGATAACGGTTCCGTCTATATGAGGCTTCTATATTGGTAGTCATTAAAGTTCAAGACAATATTTTCAACCAGCTGAATATATCAGGTCCTGGAATGACCAGTTTCTACAGTTCCTGAAGTTTTTATTTCAAAGAATATGTAATAAGCAATGGTGTCAGTTTGTAGTAGTGAATGTGTGCATTTTTGTTAGTAAGTGCCTCGGGAAACCAAGCATTTTGTTAATATTACCTCGTGTGGATAAGAAGCCATGTACTTGTTGCCACTAACCGTGATATGTTCAATATCAATTCCAATTGATAATGATTGTAGGAGTTCCTTGGTTTCCTATTTAAACCGTAATTTGGCAATAAAGCACGCATTATTCCATTTTTCTAAAAATTCATGGTGATAAAATATTATTACCTTGAAGTTTTAGTTTAAACAGTTTGAATCAAATACAAACTAAGACACACTGTTAAAACATCAAAACAAGACCATGACCTTAAACCAAATCAGACTTGTGGAATTGTCAATTTCTTTATTTCTCCCATTCATTCAGTTCCTACGCAATTCAAGAGTGCCTTGGCCTTCAGGTGGAGCCATCAGTTATTTTATGAAACGTTCTCTATTAAAAGGAGTACCATTAATGCATTGTACATTTAACAACACAAAACATGAATGAACTTTGAAGACTACCAATATAGAACTATGAACATAGAACCCCATACGTATTTTCATTGAGGAACAACGACCTATCAAAATAATGTCAATTTTGCATTCAGTACGATAAATGAATACATAAACATTTGTACAATCGCTGGTGTGGTATGAATTCGACACTGGAGAAAAGCTGAATTCAACACTCAATTTTTCAAGTGAACTATATATAGTTATTTCTAGTAATTCATACGGCGAAAGGAGCGGTTCTAAATGTGTTTAACATTTTTAAAGGGAGACATACTATTAGGAATATATATTTATGTAAAATAAAACACGAAATATTAACTTTTACAAATTTTCCACTAGCGAAAAATCAGTTTTTTATTTTACTATGATTTAGAAAATATGCCAATATCCCAAAATATGTTCATTAAAAATTCAACTCGAAACAACTGCGTAAAAACTAAAGTTCAGGACTCATAACGTCAATTTTGTCCATTCTGGACAATGGATTTTCGAGGTTCATAGGCTTAAAACAAATAATTCCATGCCGCACGATGAAAATTAACATTTTGTTTGTGAGCGTTATATATATATATCTTTATATAAACTAAACTCGAGTCACAAATGTTAAGTCGGAAACCATAGCTCAATTTTGGCTCTATTTTTGCATTATCATCTATATTTTCTCATTTCTCTCGAGTTGAAGGAGGATAGGCAGTCGGAACGAAGTCAGCATTGGTGTCAGAAGATTTAGAGTCTCGCATGCGACCAGCACTGTCCATAAAGTAAGTAAGACGGTTTCCAGTTTCGCCTATTTTTGAGTTCACGCTACGAGCCAAAAGATAAATAACGAAAGTAGAAGGCAACACCCCAAAGGGATAAGCTAATATCCCGGACACAGTCAGGGGGGATAACTCGGTACCCTATATAGACCACCAGATGCGTGTGAGAAGCGCGGTGAAGTACACCATGTGCGTGAGAAGCGCCGTGTGGTAGAACCAGAGATACACTATCCCGATGGGATTAATACCTACTCATAGGACGTGGGCAAGGACTTAATTTATACTTGTTACAACTCCTTGGAGATTTATGAATCAGATAATTTCCTTCGAGGCGAACAAGCACCTTTGACTCCTCGCTTGATGACCTGACACTGCGGAGAGGATTCCGGTCAAGAGGTAAAGTTCGACAATGGGCAACTGAAGGGAAGGTACCTCTAGTACGAGTAGAACATAATATCAAACGGGGAAGGGCCCGAACTCGGCTAGCTTGGTCAGACACACATCATGTTTTAGGTATGCCACAGATACGCTGAATATATGTTATAATAAAATAATCATATATTTTTGTCTTTCAGACAGTTATTGGTTCAGACACTTATTAGGACTTCGTGAAGACGTTTATTTTCAAAACGCAAGTCGTAGACATTTTTCAAAACGCCAGCATATTTTTGTATGTTTTTTTTCAAAACGTTATCATACTTTTTGTACCTTTTTTCAAAACTTTACCATACCTGTTGTACGTTTTTCACAAAACGATACAATACCTTTTGGACGTTTAAAAAAATGTTACCCATACATTTCTTGTAAATCATTTTAAAAGCGATTGGAGACCAGCCAACACTTGTACACGTTTTTCTTAAGACGGGCCATTTGTACACGCTTTTTTCAAAACGTGACATTTGTATACGTTTTTTCTCAAAACGTGACATTTGTATACGTTTTTTCTCAAAACGTGACATTTTCACACGTTTTTCTCAAAACATGACATTTTCACACGTTTTTCTCAAAACCTGACATTTTTACACGTTTTTCTTAAGACGTGATATTTTTACACGTTTTTCTCAAAACGTGCCATTCATACACGTTTTTTTCCAAACGTGACATGTTTTACACGTTTTTTCTCGAAAAGTGACGTTTTTTCTCAAAACGTGAATCTCAAAACATGGAGGCGTTCAGAAAGACCATGAAAGAATAGGAACCCGAAGACACCAAGAAGACACACTTCCAGGATAAGATCGATGCCTTAGATGAGGAAATTTGTAAACTAATTCTAGATGAAGCTGAAAAAGCCCTACGCGAACCCAAGCAGCCCACGCAACCAAATTATCCTCACACGAAGAGTACAAAAAAGCAACGCAGGTAGCTGCCCTACCGAGTTTTATCGGCACGTCGCCCGTTGAAGTATTGAAAATTTTGACGTGTCTGCGAAAACTGAAAAAATCTTGCAAGCTCCAAGACGAAGCAGTTATTTGTAGATTTGGCCCAGCACCTTACCATGCCCTGGAAGCCTATGAGCGGGACAACTCTGAGTCTGACTCCTCAAACTACCTGTATCGCCAGATTACGGCCGAAGCAAATAACCTAATGAAGCCAGATTACGGCCGAAGCAAATAACCTAATGAAGCCAAGTGTATTAGCTGCGCGCCTGTTACACTTGAAACCCAAGTCAAATTCCTAGGAAACACCTTAGTTTATAGTTCGCCTAGTTCACAGAAACCTAACGATCCTTCACGGTATGCTCGCAACAAAGACCAGTGAAGAGCGAAACCCAGCTTCACAGGTAGGTTAGTCCACAGGAGCGTGTTGATTTTATGAAAATTCACTAATTACAGATTTCTTAATAACATCAATTTTTCGAGTGTTAAATGTAATATCAAAGCCAAGCATTAATTTTGGCTCATATCCAATTTAAGTTACTAAAATTTATGATTGAAATATAGAATCAAATGAGGATGGTATAATCTAAATAATTAAATTGAATTCATTCATATATAAATAGTTGATTTCCAAAAAAGGCCTAGCTGGTATATAGGAATTTTTCGGCTATATATTGGGTGCCCTGGAGTAACTGATCGTTTAACGAGACTAAGTGAGTCTGATTGAGTTTTTCCTTGCGGTTCAGAATCTGTTCTCAGAGAATTTTACGACGTCGTACAGTTAACCCCCTCTAAAAACAAAACGTGAAAAAGACCTTTTTTGAAAAAACATTAATTTTAACTCATGGGGGCATGGCAGCTCACCGAACTAAATCGTCGTTTAATTAGGTCCCCCCGATTGTTTGTTTTAGATGGTTTTAGGTGGTTTCGGGTCGAATTTATAGTGAACATACCTTGGGATCGTGGCATGTTTCTAAATCATAGCAAAACTGAAAAGTGAAAAAGCCATGATTTTGTCACTTTTTGAAGAATAACTTGAGCAGAAATAATCGTACGCACTTTTGGTAATGTAAAACTTAGATCTCTGGAAGTATTTTCGATTGGCTTAGTCCGCGCGTCATGACTCCAGCTTCAATTCTTCACAAAGGACCGACCCCGAATTCTTAACACGTGACCCAGTTATAGCCCAAAAATGGAATTTAAAATTTTCAAATGATTAATATAGGACTAAATGTGTCGATACTTGTGTTGGATACCCAGGGACCTAATTAATCTAGCACGATTTAGTTCTGTGAGCCCTGCCTCCATGAGCTAAAATTAATGTTTTTTCAAAAAAAGGTCTTTTACACGTGGTCTTCAGAGGGAGTTAACTGTACGACGCCGTATAATTTCGGATAGTTGGAGAACTGATTCTGAACCGTACGTAAAAACTATCAGAGTCACTAAGACTCGTTAACCGATCAGCTGCTACAGGGGACCCCCTTGGGGGTACTTTTGACATTAGTGCCAATTTTAACTATAATTGCTATTTGCTGAAGAAACTTTGTACATTAACCTGTTTATAAACTGTAAATATCGCTTTGGAAAAGACCTGTTATCGCTATTAGCGGTTTCGACTCAAAGTTTACGATTTTATGCTTCTGGTTTTATCTTCGATAAGAATTTGAGCTAGATTTTATGGGGAAACGCATTATAAATTCAAAAACTATATTGCCTTATCCTAATTGGTTCCTGTTTCTTACGTGAATAACCGAGATTTAAGTCAGCACCTGGTCTGATAAAATATACCCGCTGGCTCTGATTTATCATTATTCTTTAACCTGTCACACTAAGATAGCCGTAGGCCATGATTGCCTGTTTTTAATTTATAAAATATTTACTCCGATTCCGAACATTCTTTGTCCCTAAGGATAGTTAACCTCTGTACACGCTATGAGCAGAACACCCCTCCCCCCAAATTTCACGACCAATCTTAGACTGTAAGTACCATCGGCCGGAAATTCGAGTAGGAGCCACGTTTAATTTCTGCGTGGGGTGGGATAAGTGTTAGTTAGCGAATACCTTCAAAAAATCTAACCGGTTCAACCTACTGTGGGGTACTTAACAATGACAATTGGAAGAGCTCCACTTTTCTACAATTTAAGGTAACTGTCTTAAATATGAACATTTTGACTAGTATTTCCGGATAAACTTCTATGGGCAGATTTTGAAAGAACTTGCGGCCCAAAATTACAACCGAAAGTGAAGGTAACAATTAGGTTACGTCGAAATCTTGACCATGTTATCGACAAGCTATTTCTAATCCGCGGGAGGTAATTTTAATCCGGTTAGCGCCGTGTGTTCCCTCATAAAATTGATTTCACCGTTTACGAATGTTTTCAGATTAATTCTGTTTTTGGGTGTTTTGTGTTTCTAGACTTCAATTTGCACGCCTGTTGAGTAAATAGTTGGCTTAGTTTATAGCCGCAAATGGTACGCAAGAGTTAAGATGTTTCCTCTTGTTTAAAATCTCACTCTTATCTCCGAAAGCACTCAATCTCTTTGGCTCCACACAACTCGACTAGGCCTAGCTGTATGACGTCACGCTATGAATTTGATAATCGACCCAGTATATCTGAACCGGATTAGATACGCTTGACAATGGTTATAGATACGATTATTAGGGTTATGTTCATCCATAGATAAGGACGTTCATTATCCAAAACAACGTATCCTAGTCTGGCATGTTAAATTTAGTTTGTCGTAAATATCTCAAAAACAGATACATTTATCATGTTTTCACTTGACAAAATTGAGCATAAATCTGTTCATTGGCCGAATTTTTCTAATTAGCTCTATATCCCGACGTTGTGTAAACTTACTTTGAGTTCGATTTCGATTGTCTAACAGTTAAGACTGTCATGAGTTGATAGAACGACGGAAAAGAACGAAACAGAGCAGAGCGGATTGATGGAAGAAACGGAACAGAACGAAAGATAAATATGGTATATATATATTATAGTTATTTTATTATTGTAATGTTAATCTCTAGTTAAATATATATTGAGTGAGTATCTGTAGATCAGTATATATATATATATGTAGTGAGCTGCAGTAACCGTGGTGACTCTGACGGGTGATCAGCCAGCGCCCTTGGCTATAGGTTATAAGGTCGTAGCTATAAATTAATAATAATTACTATAATATATAATATCTAGTAATATATATTATATACCTATATTATTATATATTACCATATTTATCTTTCGTTCTGGTCCGTTCTTATTTGTTCTTTTCCGTCGTTCTATCAACTCATGACAGTCTTAACTGTTAGACAATCTAAATCGGGCTCAAAAATGGGATGAGTCTGTAAATATATATTAAGTGAGTGGAGACCACAAACCGTTGTGGTCTCTTCCTTCCACGTGACCAACCCACGCCTCTTAACCGAAATCGGACGCCGTGTATCTGTATTAATGCCATCGAAGTAAATTAACATGTGGTCCTTGATTTGTCCTACCATCGTATCAATATTAACTAGGCCCTTACCTTAACCCCATTCGTACTTTAGTGGTGCGATGTATCACTTTGATACACGTTAGTAAACTAATATAGTATGCTAAAAAGTTTCAATTTTACTGTAAAGCAAAAGTGGATAAAGTAATATAATAGTGTTGGAAAAAGTACAAATCCAATAATATTTTGATTATACCACTCAAAACCATTCAAGTCCTCAAATTATGATGCCAGAAGCTAAGAAAAACAAAAAATATAATCGTTAGTTTTGGCGGAAATTTTAGGTCGGCAAACGCCTCACTGAAATCAGCTAAAACGTACATTTGTTAAAACGATATACGAAAATCACCATAGAGTGCAAATTGTCGTTTAATACAAATTGGATTAATGGATTGTTATAAACACATTCGAAAAAAGTTAACTCAACCCAATATTAATTCATTATAATGTCATGTATGTGGTAATATATGCGTACTACGTTAAATATCTTTTTTAACCCCTTGTAAAAAACTGTCACGATGAGTCATATTCAGTAAAAAACTAATTACACTTTTTGAGGCTAATTATTTTCATCAAATCACAATAAATTGAATATGTAACTTGGACGAATAACCACCGGATTTCTGGGTAGTTTCCATATCGCCATAAAATAGCGTCAAACGTCATGGGTTCGAGTCATTACGGGTATGGTTTTTATCATATTAAAATTAATGATTTATAGGAGTTTTAAACTAGTCTATAAAAACACTATATTTAATTATATCGAAGCAGTTTGGCCATGTAATGGTTATGTAATGTCCATGGGGACATTCCAAAGTGATCCCAATCGCTTTAAAATTGCGTTTTTTACAACGTGGTCAAATCTTCACAAGCATACCAGTAATTGCCACAGAATGACAGAACTTAGAAAGGGTTTTTACCTATTTTTTACAAGAGGGTTAACTCTACTAATCTCGGATACTGGATTATATAATTATATGTAATAATACATATTATAATATGTATCTCCATAAACTGGGACCTCCAGTAAATCTAATAATTGTGGCGAATTGTATCAAATAACTGTACACATAATGATTATCGCGCATCCAGAAAAGAACCTGTAAAAATAATAAAATTTATGTTCATACCTTTGACCTTATTTCGCGAGCCAACCCGAAATCTGCAATTTTTACGAGCTCAGGGCCCATGAGAAGAAGATTTTCTGGCTTGATATCTCGATGGAAGAAACCATGTTTGTGCATAAAATGCAACCCGGAAACAATTTGAAAAGAAATTGATCGTATAGAATGTTCAGGAATATATCGATCACGAGACTTCATATACTGGTATAAGTTTTCTTTCTGTGGTAAAACAAACGAACTTAACCCTCAGATATCAGTTTTATTTGTAATGAGTCTGAATCTTACCCAAATTTATGCTTTCGGTGAATATTACGCAGGTAAAGTCAAATTTGGAAGAACACATTATCTCATGCGAACGGAAGGTTAAATTCCACGAACGGTGGATATCCACCCATGTGTCCTTTAGTTTACTGCGTATTTTACAGCTTACACGTTTAGCGGCTTTTAGTCACTAATATACGGGTGTCAAAATCTCCCTCCACCTTGAAGTGGGAACTGATAGGGTAACCTGATTTACTGAGTCTGATAGTTTTTTCTTGCAGTTCCGAATGCTTAGAAAGATGTCAAGTTTTAAAATTTCACAACATTTAAAAATGTCTGATTTCCCCCGCACGCATGTCAACTACATTTCTTCTCATAGAATTGACAACGAATTCCTAACCCGTTATGTAGTTATGTCCGATAGGCTTATTCGACGCGTCAATTCTTCGGCACCAATTCTTCTCAAAGGGCCTACCCCGAATTCCTAACACGTGACTTAGTTATAGCCCAAAAATCACGAATTTTTCACATTTCTATTTTGTTATGATTTCGAAAACATGCCAAGATCCCAAAGTATGCTCACTAAAAGTCCGACTAGAAACAACTGCGTAAAAACCGAAGTTTAGGACGCTCGCGTTCTATTTTTAGGGTGGTTAACTATATGACGCCGTGTAATTTTGTATATTCTGAGAACAGATTCCGAACCGTAAAAAGAAACTATCAGACTCACTAAAGCTGGTTACCCTATCAGTTCCCACTTCATGGTGGGGGGTCGATTTTGACAGAGGTGCAATACTGAATCTTACTCGTCAAAACTAAATTCGACGCACAATAAATTATAATTCTCGTAGCGTTGAAATTTTATAAAAATTCTGGTCCAGCTCTTCGTGGAAATTTTCGAACTTTGCACTTTTTGGTTCGTTTCCGGAAGGAATTTGGACTGGAAATTCCCTCAAAATTTTCGCTAGACAATTGTGCTCGAAAATGCACAAAACAAGTAATCAGAAAGTAGAGCTCTTCATAGAGTAATTTTCTAGATAACTTGAGACACGTACATTTTTGGAAGACATTTTTCTACTAATGCTGGTCCCGCGCAAAAATATCATGTGACTCTAGACAACAAAAAATCAATTTCATATTTTTAAGTTGACGTCGCAAAACGTGCATCCAATTTAGGTAAATTTGAGGGAACGGTCATACTAAACTAGCTCCACCCAGTTTTCCATAACACGTTATAAACGAAAAAAGATTGGTATCTCTCAGGCACACCTTTATTTAGGTCTCAGGCACAAACATGCCAGGATCGCAAAGTATGTTAACTAAATAATAATAAAATCTAAAAGTGAAAAATTCGTGATTTTGTCACTTTT
>SCLF01116060.1:0-10797 GCA_004367975.1 Mesochordaeus erythrocephalus
CATTCATTATTTTGGGAATTTCTATTTCTTGAATATCCGACTTTGAACGAATTTTATTTTCTGTGTTTCTAATAAAGTATCGAATTTACGGTGCGGAGGCTGGCTTGAGAACGAAAGAAATCTTTTGTTCTTTCAAGTTCGCGTTCGAATCTTCATTTCTCATCTGAATTTGTATTACATATTTCAACAAGAACTTTATTGCGTAGAAAATTTCTGACGAATCAATGCTCGGTAATGGTTATGAATAACGGAATATTTCCGTTCACAATTTTTCCTAAGCTTTTCGCTCATTTTTTCCCAGAGGATTAATATAATATCACTTGAACAACAATTGTTGACCATATTTAGTTGGGAACCTACTTTTCTCGTCGTATGGGTGCTTCATCTCGTATATTCCGTTAATATTCTGTCTTTAGGTTTCATTTCGTTATGGTTTCTTCGTTTATGTTCTTTGATTTTTCTGCTTATGACCCTTCTCCGGCTTTCTTCAGATTAGCGATTCTTCGATCTGGATTTTACTTTGAAATTGGTAATCCGTATATTGCTTATCCTAGGAATTATATGTATTAACTGAATTAATTGCAACTAAATAAGCTACAACATGCAATTGGCTTCCTGCTACTTTTCCTAGTTTTATTTCGTGTTGTTGTTTTTACTTCCAGCTGTCGTTGAGAAGTTGTTGAGTAATCCCAGCCACACTGGATAAGGATGAAATTGAAATAGAGTTGAATACAAATTGTATCGTGATTTTCTCCTTAGCGGAGTTTGTGCGTGGTGAGTCAATGTAGCCTAGATAAGAGAAATCGTTCGGAAGGAAAAATCTGAAACGGTGAAAACGGTGGCGTGCACGAAATTCTGTTCTTGTTCTTGTCTGTTGTACTTGCTGGTGACGTAATTGACCACTGATGTTGTTGACTTGTGGCTCCTCGTATCAAGTAGCCGATTGTCTACTTGTTCGAAAGAATACTACGAGACAGATCATCAATTGTCCGAATGAATAGCAAATAATTACGTGCGAATGATACTACCTTTCTTCCCCGACCTGACAAACGGTGTACTGATATTCTGTACTGTCTGTGGTTTACTTCATTTCCACATTTCATTGGACACATCTCATTGGGCATTGTTTGATATGCATATTTGGCGCTTTTTCTAGTATACCTGAGCGTTTCTTCTCGATTTTCCATTAATTTGCCGTTCCAATATCTTCCAATAATCCTACCATAGATACGTTATCATAATTCAAGACGAGCATTGCAAAAAAACTACCAAGGACGATGAAAATATAAGCCCATTTTAAGCGCATAATTTTAGGCGCGCTTTTGGGCTTATTCTGAACGTAAAAAATCCATAAGGCTAGTTTATGCACATACAAATATAAGCGCATAATTGTAAGCGCGCTTTGGGCTCATTTTGAATGCATTGAGCCATAATTAGTAAGTGCAAAAGCTCAATTAGTACGAGAATTGAAAAATCCATAAGGCTAGTTTGCAGCCAGGCAAATTGACTTCGACCAACTACACCAATCGATGGAGTTCCTCGAGTTGCAGTCTGCCTGGATGCAAACTGAACCTCATATAAGAACAAGGAACTAAAAAAACATATAAGCATATTTTATGCACATGAAAATATAAGCGGATTTTAAGCGCATAATTTTAATCGCGCTTGGGCTCATTTTTAATGCATTGAATCATAATTAGTAAGGGCACAAACAAACAAACAAATAAATGTTAAAACTTAGCGATTTTCCGGGTAACATTTTCCATCTCCTTACCGCGGGATGTCAGCAATCTGTCAGAGGTATAACTGAATAATAGTAAGAAACTAATAAAATAAGTAAAATAACTTACCCGATTATTTTACTAGATTAGTTTTCTCTGTTAATTTTCTCGATTTCTTTTTTCATGAATCCTCTACTATTTTATATCTTTGTATAAACTTATTCTTCGTAAAATTGCTCTATTATTACAAAATCTTCGAATATTCAAAAAGCTTAAAAAAGCAGCGTTTAAATCGCTGTATTTTTTCAAATGAATGAAATAATATTGATTAGAAAACCAACAACTTAACACCTAACAATTACTAACAACTAATAAATATCTATCAACAAGTAAGAAACGTACGGCAAATTTATTTAACCCATAAAGATGCACCCCAATGGTAACCGTAGTGGTCAAAATAGAAATACAACACCCAAATTATAATTTTTATTTAATTCGTCACCATAAATATCCATTTTTTATCACGGTTCCAAAAATTATATTACTAGGACACCAAATTGGTGTAAACAACCGGTTCTGGTAAAAAACCTGCAAATCCATTATAAACACCAAAAATATCTATTTTTTATCACTCTTCCAAAAATTATATCATCAATACACCAAATTGGTGCAAAGAACCCGTTCTGGTAAACACCCGGCAAATCCATTATAAACACTAAAATTATCGATTTTTTTATCACGCCTCCAAAAATAATATAACCAAAACACCAATATGGTGTAAACAACCGGTTACGGTAAAAACCGGCAAAACCAATTTTGACACCAAAATTGACCATTTTTTATCACGATTTAAAAAATTATACCGCAAAAACACCAATTTGGTCTAAACAACCGGTTCCGGTGAAAACCGACAAACCACTTCTAACACCACGATTGCTGCTCAGAGATAACACAATAAACTATTACGGCCATAATTAGTTAAATTGCAATTAGAGATTAGAATAAGGCCAGGCTCAGTTCAATTCAGAACTAAGTAGCGGGCATTATACCTATGCAGGCACAATCTTAGGATTAGCCAATGTAATTTTCGAAATTTTCAAAAATTCCAAAAGTGTTGAAGATTGGCTAACATGTCAACCCTACTTTTTATCTATAAAAAGCCACTTGGTTTTGAACAAAAATAAGTATTAAATAAGCACCAACGGGTTGTTAAACCAACGTGTGTCAGATTCTAATTTCTCTATTTATAAGGAACCGTTCCGATTTTCAACACTTTTGTCATTATTTAAATATTTTTCAAAATATGAAAATAAATGCTTTGTTAAATTGGCCTATCCCATGATTGTGCCTATGAAAGCTTCTAATTGCGAGCGTCTCATCAATTCTTTCTTGTACAAAAAGTAACTGTCAATATTGGTGTACGAGAGTTAAATATCAAATGTCAAGTGTGTCCTTTGCGTTCTTTCTCACGTGATCTCTTTCTCTACTCCCCTTAATTTCTTAAACACTTAAATAGTTCGTAATTATCTCGTAAACTATACATGGGATCGCCATAAAATTGCCTGATTAAAGATTCGGTCCTAGGCTTAATAATAGGTAAGTTTATTTTCACTATTCCTCCAGCAGTATGAGTAAACGTCTGTTTCTGCACACGTGCTGCCTCTTGTGGAAACTAAATCCGTTCGCCCGATAGAGACTTGAAATATACGTAATGTGCCCTTATTCGGTACAAACGTCTGTATCGTTGATCAATTAGTTTTCTTCTAGTGGTATGAACAATCAGATCCAAAACGTAACCCTGGGAGTATACTAAACTATAAAGATGTGGCCCAATTACTCCATCACTTGTATTAGCTGCCATGATAGGTCTTTTTGAGCACAAAAATCGCCACAATTTTTGATGTGATTGTAGCGACGTAAAACAACTTCACAATTTTTCTCTTCTCACTATGACGGAGCTGCCGTATGAAATTCACTGTAAAAGTTAAACCTGTTTTATACCCTTGTGAATGTCACTTACAATAACGGGTCTAGAGAATTGTTCATCAAAATTCGTTTTAAATTCGTTTAGTTCAATAATGAATATTGACGGATAATCTCATTTTGTGAAAGTACTGTTAATACTAGGGATGAATTAATGAAGTAAAACTACCCCCGGGGTCTATGGCGCAACTGATTGGTTAACGAGACTTAGTGAGTCTATGAGAGTTTTTCCTTGCGGTTCCGAATCTGTTCCCAGCATATCCAAAAATATACCTCGTCGTACAGTTAACCCCCTTTAAAGACAAAACTTGAAATAATCTGTTTAAAAAAACATTAATTTTAACTCATGGGGGTATAGCAGCTCATCGAAGTAAATCGTGCTAAACTAATTAGGCTTCTGGGCATCCAATAAAAGTATCGAATATATACTGGGATTATTCGTTTTAAACTTACGGACCTTGCCAAACATTGCCAAAATAGACACAATTGACTTTGACCCCCCCCCCCCTAGCATACCTTTTTTGCAGTTGTTTTGAGTCAATTTTTTAGTGAACATACGTTGGGATTTTGGGCCGGTTCTGCATCATATCAAATCAAAAAGTGAAAAATTCTTGATTTAGCCACTTTTTGAAATTTACACTTTAAACATCCCATGTTTGACCTATATTCCGATCATATTTGATATATAACTACTGTTTACTCCTGGAGTTTATCTGAAGTCACTACGTATGCAACTTTGATCATAACTCTTACATGTTGATTTCACTATATTTTAACCCCTACAGGACTATGTTTATCCTTTACCTTTTTGGTGTGCTGTTGTCGCTGCTGCGGCTGCTCCAGTGGTCTACAATCCTGTTATCTAAAAAATAATCGTTTGTTAAACATTTTTTTTTATTTTTTTTTATATTTGTAATATGTAAACATGCACACAATAAGAACAATGAGAATATAATTTTCTTGACTTACGAAATTGCGCTAGCAAATTCAAAGCAAAAAACCAAAAAGTTTTTTTTACGAACCAATCTAGAAAGTTTAGGATTTTTTTACTATTGTTTAACTTATTCCACATTTATAAAGGTATAGTAACAGGTAAATTATATTAATGTTCCTATGCTCCTATACCTAAAGATTATGATGGTGTAAGTTGTTTTGTATAATTGAAATTTTTCTTTAGTTCATTTCAATATATTTAGTATTACTTAGTATTACTTACTCTTGCGCACTTCGTCCTAATATACGATTTGATTATACAGTGTAGTTTTCTCATAAAACATTCAGATTGATAAACCATTCCGGTTGTATCATTTTTTTCTATTTCTTATTTTAGGCAAGATATTATTATTTAACTTAACGGATTTAAGGTTATGAATTTTATAAATTTAGTTTAGACATTGAAACTTAATCGCTTCTGCTGGAAGTTTACAACAAAAACGAATACAGCTTATCTCTAAAACGTTTTTTTGCGTGACGAAGACGATTGCATCAGAAAACGCATCCGAAGTGAACGTAGCTTACTAGTTCGTAATTTGTGTTCAATATTTTTTTTATTTAGGGGTTGCTTACGAGCAACATAATTTGTGTTGATTTGCTGTAGGCTACTAAGAACTATTGAACCTGATTATATAGAACTAAGCTATATCTCACAGAACTAACCGATGTCGATTTAGTTAGTTGCAACACCGTACTCCAAAAGGTATAGTACATGATTATACGTAACATTTTAGCAGAGAGTCCGGGGCGATCGACAAAACTCAAAGATACAATCGTCGTAACCCACGCAATATTTCGATAATAATTTATTTACATACCCTTTGGTACACTTTCTCTGTCTGCGCCTTAGAAAGGCCTGCTCGTGTTCTCGTCTTCCTAAAATCTTAAAAAATAAATTAATATTAAGATTTCAAAAAATATTACGAATTACCAAAAATATAAATTTGACAGCTCTTCGCTCGGCTATCGCAGTGACCAAATGAAGCTTCGTCCTAGTAAGATAAAATGATAACACTGCCACATGCTAGGACACTATACCCATTACAAACACTCCCAAAATCCACCGACCATCTAAAATCTAAGACCAATTTATAAAAAAGTTATGGATGAATACGTCATTAGAATTCTGTTAACCTAGTAATCTCAAAAATTGCAGTAGATTTCTGCAAAGGAATTGGGTCCAACCCCTATATATACCCATTACTCCCCTGCCGTCATATATTAGCTCGTTGGTTTCATTCTTATTTATGGAGGCGGAAGACTATGTCGCTAGTGTCCAAAGGAAAACGACGATAGTGATACGAAGAAATAGAAATAGAAATTGGAGTAATGGCTCAGAGAAGATTAAAATGACAAGGTTAGTGTACCAATGGATAAAAACGAATTAAGCTTAGGTCGAATCAAAGACATAACGTAAAAAAGGTAATCCTTTGCGAGTTGAAAGTTAATCCGAACGCACATTTATACTGAATGCTTTATATTGTGACTAATCCTAAAACCCATTAAAAATAAGAAACAAAACGTCTTTATATACCATTTCTCAACCGTAAATGAATGTTTTTAATGAAAAAAAAATATGAAATAAATTATAACTTTTTGGTATTCTAACCCTCCGGGCAAAATTTTAGCAAAAACTTTTAGGCAAAATTGACCACAAGTCGTACACATGGCTTGTAACGCTAAAATATGGGTCTCGTGTTTCTCGTAAATCTTACTCCGAGAGCTTTATCGCTAATTTGTTTTTTTCGTCTTTTCAAGATGTTTTTCTTGACACTGTACACTTATTGGCCAATTCGTTTCTGTTAGCTGCGGTTGTTGGGCCTTTTAGATTTTGGTCCGCTGTAAATTCGATAATTTAATGAAAATTGACAAAATCAAATTCATTCAAATTCGAATATGAAGACAATAAGAGAAATTACGAACATAAAGAATGTTGGGCTGGATTCGCAGATAAATTTTGTATTACTGATTTTAAATTATAACTCCTGGGGATTAAGTATCAAAAAGTTTAGCCCAGAGGGTTAAGTAGTGTAAAAGACTGAAAACTGAATATTCGCTAAATTTGTCTTTTCTGGTAGTAGAAAATTTTCCCATTTATATCGAGAATGCCTTACTATTTTTTATCAGATTTTCACCGTTAGATAGATAAGTGTTCGATCTTTCCATATATCTATTTCATTTCGAGATTAGTCCTCTAGAAGCGTCGCATTCGTGGTCAATGTAATTGTTTCCTTTTTCTCTAAGCTAGCCGTGTAATTTCTTTCTCTGAAGAATTTACTCCGAAAAATGTGTTCTAAGGGAGATACATTTATTTTTTTTGTTTTCATATGATCGAATGATGCATGATTGAATTACAGACAAAATTTCAGCTTACAGAAATGACTAGGCAAGCTATATAATTACAGACAATCACTTCATACCTGCAAGTCAATTAAATTGTCCACAAATGTGACGCTGCTAGAAGAAAAATAGCCAAAGTAAATAGATATATTTAGAATGAAAATTTTGTTTTATTTTCGAAGAGAAAGAGAAATACAGAAAAATTCAGATTTCGGCCTATTAAGCTACTTAAAGTTGCTAAAATTCCAAAGTAGTTCTTTTTTTAATTCAAAAATCAACTTACGTCTGAGAAAATGACATTCAAAGGTAAAATGTTTCTTTTGGAAACTATTAAAACAGCAAAGGAAAAATCTTTAATCATGAAAAAATTCAAAGCGACATAATATATGGTCTCCCAGATCGCTAAATGAGGCACGTGTGATATCTACTGGTTGATGATCTCCCAGGCAATCTTTCGGAGTTGTTACCGCGGACGCTGTTTTGCTTGTTTGATTGACTCCATTGACCTCCCTCTCAATTTTTTACAATGTTTAGACCGGAAGTACCGACGGAAGTGTGGGCTAAAAACCGGTAATTCATTATTTAGAATGACGAAACAATTTACGACAGCTGTCTTAGATAGGATAATCTCGAGCATAATTCACGCCTAGCATTTTATTGCGCATATTTCAGTGTACTCATTGAAAATTGGTCGAACTATAGGCCCAATCATAGTTTAGCGGAGAAAGAAAAACAGGCTGGCTAGGGCCACGTATTCTCTCGAAAACTTAATTTATCGATGCTGAATTATTTAAGAAGAAATGGTCTAGCAATTTCGAGTTTTTGCACATCCAATTAAGATTGACTGTATTCTTATTGACCCAATAACAGTACTGTGGAAGCCAACATTAAATTGATTTGACCAGTGGATGCCTCGAGAGAAATTTCCTGTGAATAGCGTTTAGGGACAAAATATCGACCGCTCTACTTTTCCACCCACGCCAATACGGAACAATATTTTCCGTTAAAATTTTGAACGAGGGAAACTATGCTATCTGGCTATTTAACGGTGTTAAAATAATATTAATATTGCTTACCGATAAAGTATGAAAACCAATTATGTTGCTTTTCATTGAAATTACTAGTATATATGGTTACTGGTGAAGAAAATTGCAAATTAGAGCCAAAAAAATTAAAAAAAACTTCTATTCATCTCCCTCTACCTCTGTACCAACCGTGGGCGTTTTCCGCCCACGCAAATTTGGGATTTATTTGGTGCAGACTTTCCCTATGACTATCGATAAAGGGTTCGCCACATCTCCATCCACCTCTGTACCAAATTTTACTGTATTCGGCCAAAGCATTTCATTAATATTATATACAGCAAGATTGCTTTTCTCAAATACTTTACGTGCGAATATTGAGAGTTCCGAAACTCTTCCTCCCAGCGGAAGTAACAGGGGATGCTTCCCCAACATGGCAAGCATTTGTCCCGTTCTTTTTCCGCAATTTTTGGATTTTTTGTTTTTTTGCATCCACTTCCGTTCGAAATTTGTGGTCAAAAGTTATCCCAAAAAATGCGCAAGAAATTGGCTTAGAAGTACCGCTCGATGTTTTCCTAACTAAGACACAGTTCACGCAACAATTATTGCGACTTCCGATTCGATAAAGAAATTTCCGATTTTTTCCTCCACTTCCGGTCTGAAAGTACGTTAAGAAAAAGGGGGGGCGTCCTGGGGGGCAAATTCGATGTAGCACCACTCCAATTAATGATAGTTTGTGCCGAGCGGCACGGAATGCAGCGTACGGGTTAAATATATGGTTTGATATTAAAATTTAAATTAATCTCGGAGTTAAATTTAAAAACTTATCTGTCGATATAGTCAGCTGAAGGTTAACCAACACGCCGCATCGCAACAATTTCTCTATATCTCGACAACGTTGAAAAAGTGTAGAATCTAATTCGTTGAAGGAATACATATCAAGACCAATCAAAATGCGAGCTGGTATTTAGATTTTATGACGTCATATCCCATTCGGGTTTACTCAGGAATAACGTGCCGACTAGACTCCGAAATGATAAATCATACTTTAAATTATGAATTTTTTTTCTTTGTTTGGTAATTAACCGTCACGGTACAAAGTGGCAAGTTTATGCCAGCAACGCTAAAAATGGAATTTTACGGATACTAGGACACATGATATCCCCAATTTGACCTCTATGACCCCTGGTCAAAAACTTTCCGGATGACTTTTAAGCTTAACGCCACTTCTTATCGGGCTCTAGAAATCGGGCTCTAGAAATCTTCAGCGTATTGTTTTCTACTATTTCAGCCTGTTCATGTCGTGGTAAGTTTGTGCCAGATTGTACCGTGAGCAATAAATAGTGCGTAAAGTGGCGTATGGCATCATTGACTTTGATCGTACCAAACATTAGTTTTTATGCAGTTGTTTCAAGTCAAATTTTTAGTGAACATACTTAGGGATCTCGGCATGTTTTCTAATTCATACCAAATCGAAAAGTGAAAATTTTGTGACGTCACTTGTTGAAACTTGGTCACGTGTTGAGAATTTTGGGTCGGTACTTTGAGAAGAATACGCCCGTATCGAATCGTTTTTCGTTTCCATCTAACATTTAAACTAATCCATATTTTTAAATGAAATTTCCAGTATTAGTTAGCTGAATTAGTTAGCTTTCAACTGATATACTTACCGTGGAAATCGGAGATATACCGTACTAGACCAAAAACTAATTAGGGCTAAAGTTGGATTTTTTTTGTCCATAACGCTTCCTATTGGTTTCCCTCCGCCATAGAAACTAATACATATTTTTAAATGAAATTTTCACCATTAGTTAGCTGAGTTTTCACGGTTTGAAATGATATATTTACAAGCAAAAAGCTAATTAGGGGTTAATTTGAAAATTGTTTCGTAAACGCTAGCTATTAGTTTCCCTCTACCATAGAAACTAATATTTATTTTTAAATGAAATTTTCACTTACGGTGGAAATCGGGCTTCTAGATATACCGTACTAGGCCAAAAACTAATTAGGGGTAAAGCAAAAAACTTTCACTTACGGTGGAAATCGGGCTTCTAGATATACCGTACTAGGCCAAAAACTAATTAGGGGTAAAGCAAAAAAACCTAGTATCGTTTTATCAACCGCATTTATTGACTAGGTGCAGGAATATGTAACAAATATATTCCTATCTTGTCTCTATCGGCCTGTACACCAATGTCCGGCACTGTGGACACGGCCCCGTTTTATCAACCGGCAACTTAGACTATTAATTCCGGTTACTAAGAGACATTCCGTATTTATATTTCTCAGACCAATTTACTCAGATAAATTTAATTGGGCAAATTAACACGCGAATAAGTGGGCTATAAGTTTATATTACTATATCTGAACAAAGCTAACAGTTTTAAATGCTTGATGGGAATCTCAGCGGAATCTACAGATTAAGATATAATTTCAGATTACCACTCGAAACACTATTTTCAACGCGGTACGCCGGATGTAACTATACGTGGATTAATTTTGTACTGAAGACGGTATTATACAGACTTCACACCGCGAGATATGGCCCTAATATAAACCACCGCCATTTCAATCATTTCCCCAAAATTTAGAAAATAGCCCAAATTGTTGGGGAAAACAAGGATTTCATCTATTTCGGCTTGGCAGAGGATTTAATGCAAATGGGACAATGTAATGATGCAACAAGTCTAAAGCAGAAAACCAAAGAAGTTTGGAGGCAATTCTATCGTTTGGATTAT
>SCLF01116170.1:0-10796 GCA_004367975.1 Mesochordaeus erythrocephalus
ATCAGGTGAAAGACCTAACACGCAGCTAACTAATGGTATAAATTGTATTGAAAAACATTAAGTAATTTTCAACTGACATGGAAATGAACAACTACCAATTTGGCTTTCCACACCATGGCTGAAAACCCTTTGGGGTCGGGAGCGAGTGGTAACGCTTACCACTCGTTTCACAACACTCGGCATCACCCCCTAAATTGTGCGGAGAAATTTTGTCACTATTTTTGGTCGGAATTTTTTTTTTTTACAATCCTAAACTGCTTATTTTGAATCGCAAATAACGCCAAAGTATTGATGGTATTGGTAGAGATAATTAGGAATTACCATTAAAACATTCACCTTTTCGCAATTTAACGCGTTTGCCGAACGAATAGAGCCACCCATACGCTGCAAGTGTGCCGCTTGACACTCGTGAAACTCATTATTGCAGCTCTAGATTCCTATTTTCGTGCTGTTGGTTACGGCTATAACAAGTTATTTTCGGTCAAATTAGGTCATTCTCGACCTTATGGGGGTCAAAATGTGTGGTCGACAGTCATCCTAAAATGCGCGCAAGATAATTCGGTCTAGAACTACCGCTCGATTTTTCCATACTAAGACTGCTGTCTAAATCTTAATTTTGTTGATGATACTTTTCCACTAGAGGTCGTCTCGGCCAACAATTTGGTGCTTCCCGATTCGAAAAAATTTCCACACATATTTCAGCGTGCAGGTGAAAGGATAACATCAATCAGAATTTCCGCCTAGAATATAATGGCGCTTAGTTTAGATATCCATCGACAAGGAAGTTGGCCGAAAGTGAACCTAGAAATCGAAGTACGGAATTTTCAGTCAAAAACTGGATTGATGTATTTGTACTCTTTTGGCTCTACGGTTTCCAACCGACAAATTAGAGTACGATAAACCTACGACTACCACTTTATATTACATAATTTTAAATAATTGCCTGGAGGTATCGACCATTTCCTTCGTCTTTAGTGTTCACCACTATTTTTTTTGATAATTTGTATACTGTAGTTTCACCGAATGTTAAACTCGAAACCCGGAATTATATTTTTGTAGTCAGAGTTACAAAATATGTTTGCTCCTGATAAGCTAATGCTCTTCCGAGCAATGCTGTTCCGAATCTGTTTTCAGAATGTCCAAAGTCCTACGCTTCGTAAAGTTAACCCCCCCTAAAGGCAAAACGTGAGCCGAATATAGTTAATTTGACCGTCCTGAAATATAGTTTTCACACAGTCACAGCTGGGTTCTCTCCTGATGAGCTAACACATGTAAGTAGCTCGGGTTATCTAACAGAGTACCCGTAAATACGGATGTCGTTCAGACCAATCTGTTGCGGCTAAAAATGCCGTAAATTTCTGAATGCAAACGAACTAACATTGGCGCAACAGGCAAATTGTTAGTTGGTGACGGTTATGATGACCTCCAATATATTCATAAGCTAAGCTCTAATCAAGAATGACACATTGTAGCTGATAATAGTAAAAGGCGTAGGTTTCGAAATATGCGTCTACCGATCAAAATCATTTACTATGACTCCAGAACCAAACGGTTTTCCATGCTCCCCGAAAAACACGAAATTAATAGGAGAAATGTAAGCATCAATAGAGAAAAATGAGAAGTATTCACAATGGACACATTCGACCCCATTTTGGCATAAATTGTGATGATAATTCATTATGCATGCATCGGTTTAGGAAGTTGGTAAATGATGGGTGAAATCCTGATACTGCGTGATATTAGAGTCGTCAATGGATGACTTTAACGTCAGAAACTGATGAAGGGAATGCATCAGAATCTCGCGGATAGCGGAGCATTATATGGCTCGAATTGAACCTATCAATTTCAGATTATCCGGCGAGGTATAATCACTTAACGAAAGTAGCGACTCAATCGGTTACATAGACCCCATATTTAGAGCCCATGGGCAATTTGTTGAATTATCTGGTATAAAGTGCAGTATTTATTGATTGTTGACTGCAAAGGAATTGTGCATATATATCGGATGGCCTTATGTGCACGAAATGTTAGCTACAAACCGTAGCTATTCAGCGCGCCTTACACAAGTACCTACTATCAGATACCTCTTATAACATGTAGTAACGCACTCTACATTTTGGACTTTTTCGCGCAGATTTGAGGTTATATATACTGGGAGGAGGGCGGGAGAGAAAAATGCCCTTCGAGGGCCATTGTTGCGGTTAATTTCATTTCACATTTAAACATTTTACCTTAAATAAAAGAACTTTCGCAAATCTCTTGTTTTTTGAAAGAAACTGAGAATAAGAGATTTTGTTGGTTAAAGGTGTTCTCTAAATTTTGGACTTTTTCGACTGCGACTCAATCGGTCACATATACCCCATAGTTAGACACCATGTTTAGCATACGAAAACTTCCTGCTTGATGGCCTAATTTCTTCAATACATGCGAACCTCTCCTCTGTGACTTATGCTTTGATTTTCCTGTATTAGCAATATTGCATGTAGATCACAATATAACAATAAGTGAGATAAACAAATTTAATAAGAAATCTTTGGTAAGTTTTCGATTAAATTAAGAACCAGCATTATTATGTTTGCCATATAGACCTCCATCTTGTCTGATTTTGCTATAATTTCGGAATGTTGTGCAATATAGTCCAATGCTTCTTCTTCGAACTCATAGACTTTGAGTTATTTTAGGTCTTGCAAACAGCCCAAATCTCATGGCATAAATGTTTCGAACGTTAAAGACCATGTGAGACACGCTCAAGCCAGACAGACAGCTAAGAATGAGTTTCCGTCTACTTTTGGTCTATTTGAAGCGCCATGTGCAGCAGAAATTTGACAACCGTTCTCACTTCTGCTATCTGAATCGCTATCATATCTTCGATGTAACTGCTAAATTTATAAACCGCGGAATCTTCCGATTCCGACATACTTAATATCTTATTCCGACAAAGCGTGTTGAATTTTTGAGTTATTTTCCGACACGTTCCTCGCAAGCATGGCTGATGGAGCTGTGTCTAATTTTGTAGGGTGTATCTGTGCATACATATCCAAAATTGCACTGTTACGCAACCATCTAAGGTGTCGTATAACAGAAGCTGCAGTTACCCCTAACGCTAACAACTTGGCCCCTAACGCCAACAACTGTTGCGACCCGTATGACGTCCTGTTGGTTTGGATATTTCTAGGTTTTTGCCTTTTGTTTTACTTGAAATGTAAGTTATCTCCATTAGAAGGTATGCAAGTAACCGACTCTGGTTTAGGCGTTAACATCCGTAAGTGGTGTCGGGGGGTTAAAAACCTTGTTGTATTACTGGGTGTGGCTCATCCACTTCTCGCTACCCCCGTTTCTGCAGATGAGTATTCTCGCTGGGGTACTGTTATGTCGCCTGTGTACGTAACAATCTCGCGCAGAAAGTGTATTATTTTATTCTATTACTACTCCCTCTTTCAATCTTTATCATAAGAATAATGAATCCCTATCTTTTAGCGTTGGGGAAGAGAACAATCTTGATTGTCATCAGTTATTAACTAGGCAACAGTAGTCAAGCATCATGAATTTATTTTCGCAATAATGTAAACCAGTATCGCTTATATTGCTTGTAAACTGCTTACACGCCAAATTAATAATATACAACTATAAATGTGTCGAATATTTTATATTGTCAGGAAACCACAACGCCACAAGCCAGAGAGTTTGGTACATAAATCACATTATTGCATCACATGGTGTAATAAAATATCACCTTATTCATAGGGTACACGCATCCGAATATCTCCCGACTCAGCACAAAAGGTATGAAGTGAAATTAAAGCACAGCTAATGTATCTGTACCGGGCCAGTGTTTAACTTAATATCACTATTTATACAATTCGACAATAGTTGGGGCACTCGGAATGGCAAATCGAACCCGTAATAACTTGCGCTTCCTGTTAGTTTTCTTTCAAAACTGATATTGCGTGAAGGCATGCTCTGACACCTGATAGAGGTTTTCCTGGTGGTTCCGAATCTGTCTTCGGAATGTCCAAAATTATATTCCTTCATACAGTTAACCCCCTTCTGAAATATGGTTTTAACGCAATTGTTTCGAGTCGAGTTTTTAGTGAACATACTGGTATGTTTTTTAAATCATAATAATATCGAAAAGTGAAAAATTCGTGATCTTGTCCCTTTTTCGGTCCATTTTTGGGCCTATAACGGGTCACGTGTGAAGAATTCGGGGTCGCTCCTCTGCGAAGAATTGAAGCTTGAGTCATGACGCGCCGGATAAGCCCACTTTCGAGTCAATCCGACATACTCCAAGCAATCACAGTTTTCAAAGGAAAAGTAAAAGGGATCGACAAAAAATATTTTACAACAAATTAGAGATGTTATTATATCCCATATCCAGACACATGAACCGCGCAATATATCTGACAGGTAGCTACCTTGTTCGGAACAAATAATTGATAAAGGATAAATAGTAAATTAGGTAATGTGGTAGCGTTGCCATATCTCAAATTCCCGCTGTGTGGACTTTTTGTGTTATCGGTAGAGACAGAACGTGTGCGGAGACGGGCGTTTACTGAGACTCCTGGAGGAAGAGAGAAATAAAGGTAACTGTTATTATGCTTTGCCCGATAAATATCAGTACTACATATTATAAATAAATACGGTATTTGAAGTATTTTTGGCGTATTTATAGTAATTATAACTAAATTGTTTTTGTTGTAGACAGGTACAAATTAATGGGCGAAGTTTCTGTTAAAACTAATTAATAAGCTAAATAAATCAGTTGAAAGAACGGACCCGTAATTGATTAAGCTGGGAATTGAATTAAACAACATTTATTAGTTTTCGAGAGAGGTGGAAATTAACAGCGGGTGTTTATACCTGCCTCAAAAGAGGCGCCTCCTAGATATGAAACGATGTTCAGCATTTCCGCTAGACTTGTATTGCGTTTGTCTTAACATGCCGATCGACCCGGAATTTTGATTGGAAGTGGACCCGAAAAATAGATCAGTTAGCGCGAAGTGCTCCCCCAAAAGTTGATTTAATCGCTTACGAATTACTTGCGGTGAATACGAATGTATTCCTATCTAAGAGCAACTGATACGGAGTAACCCGTTTTAGTCAGTTTTTGATACACCGAACACAAATGTTACCATAGAGTAGACGCGCAAATCTGATTGTGAGCATGATTCCGAATTGTTGGCCAATATGTTCTATATACACTATCTATTGGCGATTTGCACCAACAATAAGCACAAACAATTTCAACCAACTAATAATTGCCTTCTAAAACCTAATGACTGTTAAAAAAATCACCCAACCGTACTTGATGAATAAGGAGAAACGTAATTTATAATCAAGTAATGTGAGCTCATCACCCGTTGTTAACACTCACAATAAAGTAATATATACGCTTGGAAATATATAATATAATATATATAATAATAATATGATATAAATAGATATAAAAGGAAGATAATCAGAAAAATGAAGACAACAGAGAAGTAAGGGTAATTTATTTACCACCCAATGTCGTATGCTTGGATTCAAGGGCGGGTTCGACATATATACCATCACAAAAACGTCAACAGAAATACAGCTAAAATATAATATTGAGGCGAACTACCCATCATTTTTAAAAATTTACATCAGCTAGTCAATATTAAAGTCTTTGGTGATAACGTGTCCAAGAGAATGTTATTTATACTCAGGAAATGATTGAGATGGTTATTCTTTTATCTGTTAATTATGAAAAATATCTTAACTTGTAGAGATAGTCCAGCAAGTTAATTATATATCGGGACAAATACATCTATCGGGAATATATATACATAAATTGAGATATGACTTAAATACCGAAATCACATGGTTTTTAATACAATTAAAGTCATACGCATTTGCCAATGGCATCATCGCCGATAAATAAATAATTGCATTGGCAACAAAATTAGACTGTCAACTCCAACACAGTGCTTTAAAGAAGGTTGGAGAATCGTCAGTTGGAATCAAATATGATGAAAGCTGAAGAACTTTCCCTGACAGTAACCACCGTACAGGACATGAGTATTCAGTTTGGGCTGTGTTTGAAAAAATCAATATCAAGACCTGAGAAATATCAGCCATACCAGTTGACGGATATAGTGCACGTTCTCCAAAAGCAATTTAAAAAAGGTGCCGAAAAATTAATCCGGAGTTTATCGCGCACTCAACGGCCTATGTGCAAAATATGTGAAAAATATTGATTGTGTAGGACCCAATTGGCATCCTCAACGAAGGTGAAATTTCGTCTGAAAAGCATAAAATAGGAAATAGCTGAAACAATTCACTAAGGTCTGTATTAACTTATATGAACGTTAATCCCCTTAAAGCATTAATTGATTCCGGAAGTTCGAAATATTGCGTCCGATATGACCCTACCTTCTTGATCTGACGATAACATGGAGGGACAAAACGTCCAACACGCGTCCAAAATGGCCTTCTTTCGCAGATATCTCGAGAATGAATGAGCGTATCTGCTGTAATTTTTAACTTATAAAAGGGGGTTAAAATAGCTTTCAGCCAAGTCACGACGAAAACGTTCACTATAGCTTATTTGACAGACAGTATCATTGTTGGCATAGAAAACAATGACCAAACATATATTGAATTGTTTCAATTTAGTTTTATTTGGTTTTATTTGGTTTATTTCTTGGCGTATCATTGTTGGCATAGACAAAGATTAACGTTCTGGTATTGCATCCAACTATGTTTTATTGAATATATAGTGATTCTATCGAAATTAGAGGGAGAAAGTAGCGTCCGAGAAGTACTATCCTCGCTTCACCATATTCACCCCGAAACCCGTACCCGTAACCGCCGACCTGTAGGCATTTGAGACCCATTGGATTAGTGAATCAAATAACGGAGAGAATATTTTAGAAAATAAACCTTCCTTCTAAATTTGAGCAATAGCATCGTAAGTAGTTATATAAATGCCAAGCACTTTACCAAATTTAAGATAATTAAAACTTAATGACAACCAACACGACCATATCTCTACATAAACGTTACCGCAAAAAGACGAATACACCATTATGCCCACAGTCCGTCAAATACGAATATATCAATTCGATTTGTGCGCATAATTGAGTGAAAGTTCATCTAAACCTTTTTTGATTCATCATGTCATAGTAGAATGACTAATACCCATTACAACAAAGCGTGTCTCCTCCCAGTATCAGAAACGTTCCATTATTTAGAACGCGGAGCTTTCGTTTATAAAAACTTTTCCCGTTAAATTGGCCTTTCCTTTGTTTCCGTAAATTTAGTAACGTTGTGTAATTTTTGTAATTGTGTAATTTCATGATTACGAACGATTGTCGCAAACGAAGCGAATTAAGAATGTGTAAAACTGATAATCGACTGCGGTGACGTGAATTGTCTGAAATATCAAACTATGTTGTCGTCATTAAAAGTGAGTGGCTAACATTGATGTTATATTGTGGTGGACTAGCCAGTTAAGTCATATTTTGTGATATTTATACATTTAAGGACTGGTAGGCCAGTTTTAATGTAATTTGGCAGTTTTTCTGTTCTTATTAAAGTATTTCATTTTTAATGAAATTTTTGTATGTTAAATTCAAAAAATTTAGCTTATATAATAAATTTCCAATTTAACAGCCAACTATAATTGGGCGAATATGTCTTCAATTTTAAGACCATTAAAAAATATAATGATGGAGTTTCTCCTTCCAGGAACTATCAAATCATTGATGAATTATTTCCCTAGTGCGCATAGTTGGTATATGGCTTTTCATTCTTTGCGGGTAATACATATTTATAGAATTGTAACACGTTAAATAGCAAGATAGCATAGATTTCAACGCAAAATGTTATTCAGTTATTAGAGGGGCGGGCGGTTTTTCCCTCTAAGGTATCCACAGGAAACCCGGGTATCCACTGGTTCAAAAAAGTAAATTAATATTTGATTACCAGATGGGTCGTGCATATAGGAAAACATAGGACACCCTAATATTGATTATGTGAAGAAAGGGAAAGAATTTGTATGTAATTTAATAGTGAAGACATCCCATCTGGACAAACTGTTCTTAGTAAATGATCGAAAATGGTGGAAGTAAGCTATCTGGATGGAAGGGACATTTGGTATGCAGATTCGCTTAATACCTTTAACAATATCGCATGCATATTTCGGCCATCCGATCCGTGCGTATTTTTCTCAGGGGTTAACCCTGCAGGTTTCGTTTCGATTATATATGTTATATGTGCAATGGTACTTCGAAAACTGTAATTGCTAAAAAATCTCTGCTTTTGATTTAATGTAATGCGCCGTTTTGGTCTGTAATCCAAACGTTTATTCTGTCTGTTCAGTCTCCCTCAACTCTATATGTGTGCTCTCTTATACAGGGTGAAGGATGAGTGGTGTGAGGCGCCAGACAAATATTCAATCACTTCTGATATCAGCCAATTTTCCGCCAGTTTGTCAAACGAAAAGGTCTATTGACCTTGCGACTTATAGATGCGAATATAACTCGCTCACATCCTTCCCCTTGGAACATTAAAGGATAAGAGACTCTGTTGCATAAAATAATGTTTACAGAAAGACTCTTGCTTGTGCTGACATGAATATAACTGACAGGGGATGTAAGCTATAGCCGTTGAGCACGTTACTTAAACTTATTACAAGCATTTCCTTTTCCAACTACGAAAAACCGAGTGTTCCACGTTTATTCCTGCGTTTAGTATAATTAACCTACGTAATCATTTTTCCACTTCATCGGTTATGTAGTCAAAAGGTGACATTTATTTGCCTCAACACCAAAAATCTGCATTCCAGAAAATCAGAAATGACCTGAAAAGAACCAATATCTTATCGACAGATGCAAATATCGGCAGATGCAAATACAAACCCTATACCAGAAAACCGATGATTTCCTCGATTTTCACGTTTGGGAAATCTTGGGTTTTGTCATTTTTTACACGCAAGTTCGTGCTATCCCTTCCTTCGATATTTTTACTCGAAATGTTCTACCGTACACAATTGTGCATTCCAATTTTAAATGACATCCACGATGTCATCATCCTTGGAACGGAAATTCTCGGAATTTTCTTTCTCCGTTACATGTTCCCTACCGTCTAGCGCTTCCATGTGATCAGTCCGTGATCCCATGAATAGCTCCACTTCCGGTTCCGATTCCTATTCCCGATGTTTTTAAATATTCCAAAATATTCATTTTATGATATCTGGCGTTCCATGATTCCTCCTCTAGTTCTTCCTGGTTCCTATAAATACATCTCACCGTCAGTTCAGTGGTATCTTCCTTCTCCAGCGCCATTTTTTTTTATTTTTCCACTTATTTTCTTCGTCTTCTTCGCTTGTTTCTTTGTCTTTTTCCTTCTAATAAAGAGAACAGGTCCCGAGAACAGGTCCCGAGCATAGGTCCCGACCATAGGTCCCGAGAATAGGTATTGGTTATAAAGACTATATGTCTATCCGTATTACCTCCCTCAAACGTCAGCTCCAACTCCAATGTACCTAGTGTTGGTGTACGTTGAAATTCGCACTTTTGTGCCCTCTACCTTTTAATGTCTCTCTCGCTCTCTATCAGCTTACCCTCATAAAAGTCTTTCCGATGCCTTCTTCATCTATAAAGCAAACATTTGTACTCAAATATTTGTGATTGTTTTCGGTGTTTTCTACCACAGACATAGTAGGCACGTTGGGATGGTTCGGCACTTTCAGGTGTCCACGGAGTCCGCACTATTTTGCAGTGTTCCACCAACTCGTTTCCTTTTCGTCACTGCCATCGATAAGTAGGTCTCGTCCGCCATTTCGTCTTTTCTCTCGGCCGCCATTCTTCTTTTTCGGCCTGCTTTTCTCAGTATTTTAGATGACATTGCAATCTTAAATCTTATTTTATTTATTTTATATCGTCTCCCACTTGTTTATTCACTTCCGTTTGTGGAGCCCATTGTTTACCCCTTGCCAGTTTCCAGTCCTTTACGGAAGTTGGAAATGCTGCCTGGATTGCCATTAATGGTTTAATATTAACTTCTTCTTCTTTTGTTGGCTTCTGCATCTTCCGTTGCATGATGCATATTTTCTTCTTCGTCGTCCGCTTTTGAGTTCGTTACTGTCCAAAAAATTGCCAATGATGCCAATCTTTTTTGTACCGATTGCGAAGTGTTCTGGTGACATGCACTCCTTCCACTTTTCGCATAACAATATTTCCTTTCCTTCGTCGATTGTCGTGAAGTCTCCTCGTATATGTACCTATATTTTTAACTGCTCGATATAGGTTTTAAGACACTTTTCTAATAGATATTCGCAGGCGATTCAAAATAAGCAAGTCTTTAGGTGACACTTCCGTACAATTTAGTGGTGTGAGGCGCCAGACAAATATTCAATCACTTCTGATATCAGCCAATTTTCCGCCAGTTTCTCATTCATTGTGTATGCCGCTTAACACGTATCACCGTTAGTATAAAATATAATCCCAATTAATATAACATTTATTGTTCAAAAATTAACCACAAATTACTTATGAACTTTTTATAAGCTTGGAGTACCTGACGCCGACAACAGGGGTGTTGTTAACACTGCGGAAAGTGTTTTCCTCTGACTTGTTGATTTGTACCGTTATATGACCCGACTTAAGAATTTAAAATCAATTATAATCGGGCACACACATTCTGCCGATTAAACAACCCGTATGTAGTCCATTAATGACGTCTGTAGTCAAATAATGACCTTATTGAGGGATTTTTCGTTATTGACAGATTTCTATAAGTCTGATCTCCAAACTAAATATATCAGCCTG
>SCLF01116281.1:0-10796 GCA_004367975.1 Mesochordaeus erythrocephalus
GGGTGCTTTACGGTTAGTTTTCCATACCGCCAAATTCTTACAAATTACATCACATTCTTCAGCATATTGTTCCCCATGCTCGGCGAGTCATTATGGTATTACACTGTTACAACAGTTTCGACCACAACCATTCAGATGCCGCCAATCTGTTTTCTCATCGCATTTTAATTGGAAACAGAAATCGTTGTGCATGCATTACACCTTGTGTTCGTGCAGATGCTAGTGGAGACGAGGAATTATTTTATCGTCCGCATTCTGAACCTAGCGAGACGTACGTTTATTTCAGAAACCACAGCTTTGGTCGTATTAAGCTATTGAGCAAAATGCTGAGAAAACAGAGTCATTATGACAACATCGGAAGGCGATTTTGCCGTAGATGGCTCAATTATATACGATGCCCTACACTAGGCGCAATCGATAAACTAAATATTAACTCAACGCAAGATTAACATAACGTGGTATTAACTTATTTTGCTTTAGTGTTGAATTGTGCAGAGTTGGAAACATTATAAGACTAATTTTTACATTTCCACATGCTAAAAGTGTAATTTTTAGTTTTGAAATATTCTAGATTGTCAACCCCTGAGCGAAAATTTAACTTTAATATTATTAAACATTTTCTACGCCATGGGTAAGATGAGATATATTGTATCACAGTTATATTAGTTTTTTAGAAGAAAACAATATTATTGATGAGAATCAAGATTTAACCCGGTTCATAGATGTGGATAAGATGAACAAGGCATTACAATGCCAGGCATTCGACCGAATCTATATAGCGGATGACGATAAGGTATGACTTACATTTTTAGATTTGACTTCTAATACCGTATTAATATTTGCCTTTTCTAAGGCATATAATTATATATTAAACTTATAATGATAAAGTTAGATCACCCGTATGAACATGTAACTTTTAGAACCGGACGAGACCGATTTTGTACGCGAGATATTACGTAAGTAGTAATTTATTACATTTTCAAGTTAATATCTTGTTAAGTTTATAAACATATATATGCATTCAAATATAGTTCAAGTATATATATATTGATCAACAGACCATTGTGGTGTTTTTCCAAGCTCGTATTTGAAAAGGGTATATAGCGCATGTACTAAACACCTATATACGCTTTATTTCTTGAATATTATATAACAAATATTATTCAGAACTTGACCCCCCCTTGGACCAAATGATGGACACCATCCCAAGTGCTCTAAAGGCTGCTACTACTGAATGGCGACATTTGAGCATGGAGGTGGAGAAGATGGCTACCAGTATCTCTAAGTCTGAAAAAGCTTTGGCTGAACGCCATACTAAGGGTGGGAGGTTCCACTTTATAATCAACGATCCTAATCTTGATCATCGTCGGCGGCGCGAGGATATCATGCCTAGCATCGTTGGTCAATGTAAAGACCTCAATCTGTTTAATTTTCGTCAATTAAAGAGAGATATCTCTGATTACAAAGAGCATCTGGAGGATGACCTTGTAACTGGTACCCCTAATTCCGGAATTAACTTCAAAATTTTTAAAAAGATTGATAAGAACATAGCGGAGATGGGTGGTCTAGATGGAGGGAATATAACGCGGCACGAGATGGTATCAATGATGGTATTTACCTAAATTAAGATGATGTAATATAGTTTAAGCAAAATTACAAGAATTATATAATTGTCTTGGGCTTAATAATTTGATAAACTGTTGATAAACATAAACCTCCAATTTTTTAATCAACCTTGTTATAAGCATTGTCCCGTATATTTTTGCGAATATTTAAAATGATACGCGAAAGATTATTAATTCCATTCGTAATTTTAACCTACAATTCTTTAACCTGTAGGGTTGTGCTTAGCTTGACGTAAACATTGACCTACGTATCGTAACAATTATGCTTTAACTATGTTATCTCCTGAAATAACATTGCTTAACTATTTTATATTAAAGCTTCCCGTCCTTCCATCATTCGAGTTGCGAAATATGATACAGTCTCGCCTCAAGATGTGGAGCAACAAAAACTCCCCTCAGTATGGTCTTATGAACTTGCGCTGCAGTGCAGGAAACACATCTTCAGTAAGTATTATTTGTCACTAAATATTATTTAATTATTGTATCCAGAAGTTCTTCAAACGTGGAAACAATGGATCCAACCGTGGTTCGTCAAATGGTTCCTCGAGTGGTCGCTTTTTCTGCACTCACCATGGCAAATTCACAAATCATCGTTCGGCCCAATGTCATTATATTACACGTGGGAGAAATGGGCGCGGTGGTTTCCAGGGAAATCAAGCTCGTCGTGGTAATCGCAACAACGACGGCAAAAATGGACCGAAGTATAACCGGAAGTTTACGAATAAAACTGCTGGCAGTACTGACAATCGGACCAACAGCGAATCATCAAAATAATCTAATAATTCCGATATTTGTGTTTGTTAATATTATATCTTTGTGCACTACTACCAATTCTTGAAATGGTATTTCTAAAACTATATCACGCCCATATTTTATGTTTCCATAACAATATATATTAAATGTGCTTTTAATTTTTTCAACGCGAGTAGTTGCAAAACGTATGGGCATAGTTTCAGTTATTATGGCACATTAAGATGCTGATCAAGAGAGTTAAACACCCTGCTTATTGTTTGGATGATAATATTCAGATTAGACCTTTGACAATTATAAATTTGGCATAGTATTTGGAATAACCAAATTTTGGCCAAAGTTAACACTTACGCGTTAATATGGCGGAATACTATTTTCATGGTTCACCTGCAGCCATACATTATATTACTCTAATACCCTTAGAAGATTCATTCATTACGTATTCAGATGTACTTTCAGCTGTTAATGACTAAGCTATAGTTCAAAACGTGACAACTACAAAGCTGAAGATATAAGGTATACAACTAGCTTTAGGTTATAAGAAACCTCACAACGTTTATTTCTTTCATAATCTTTGAACTCGACCCGATAATATTTTTTAGCAACAAACGCGATTGTTTAGAGTTTAATTGATCAAAGAAGTTAAGCATCAAACAGAAATCTTCCATATTTGGATGCTTTCATGGCGGATATTTATTCACAGGACAAATAATGCCAAGATAAATAAATGGTTCACACGGAACAAACTTATTCAGGAAAGTCTTTGATAGACCGTTTAAACTCGTCTAGGTTTTTCCGCATATCTTTAATCTGTTGCGCATGTCCCTTAACCCGTGGGCGTTTCACTTCTGCTTGATCGTCAATGTTTGACTTTGCAAAGTGCTGGATCGCGTTATTCAGTCCAGAGTTAGGTACATACTCCAACACTTGTTCCTGATCTTTTCCGGTTCCCTTTAGCTTATTTGACCTTGCAATATAGAACGATGATGAGTCATCATCAATTTTTTCAGACGCCCAGGGTTCGTATATAATCTTGTCAGGTGACAAGTTGTAATCTTCGCGAGCCGCCAATATAGTTGCGGGAAAGGCCTTTTTATAATCTCCAGTAAAGGCAAAATACAGGTGGGCCTGCAATGACTTCAATGACCAGCATTCAGCGTCTTTTGGTCCAGAAATGATAACGTCGGCGAGAGACTTCAATTTCTTACCGTGGGAGTTATCCTTATTAAAGAAAGCCGCCATCCGTAGAATTCCGACAATCTGGTCCAAAGACCTGTCACCGTAAGCTACAGCCGAAATTAATTGCAATTGGCAGGTTGACCATTGGTCCATTACAGGTGGAGGTTTTGAATTCCTATTCTCGTTAACTTGGTTGGCGATTTTATCTAATTTAGTAGTCAAAACAGTCATCCCGGACAAACTGGTTTCAGACGTGGTAGTGTTCAACGAACAAAACTTTTTGTCCATGTCTACCAAAAGGTCAACAATTTTAGATTGCCCGTTTTGCACTTCGACCATATCTGTTGTCATTTTGGCCATTTTTGAACGTAGTTTTTTGACCGCGCTCTTTTTTTCGGTTGCGACATTTTTCGACTTAGCTATTCCGAGAGGTTTACCGAAAATAAAAGGGTCCGTTGTTTCCGTCGATATCCTGTCAATATTAGTATCGAAAATATCCAGTACTTCAGTCGATCGTGGTGAGCCAATCGAATTGCTCAAACGATCAGGTGACCCTATTTCCAATTGGTTTACACCACTTGAAGCAGACGACATTTTTTCCAAGGCACATGATTGAAGAATTGGTGGAATATCTTCAGTATCAACCGCCTCACATATTGGGATATTTTCTGATGTAATCAGATCAATCGACTCTGTTGCAGCTTCATCTACGCCTTCAGTAAGTTGTGCTTCATGTTCGCTTACTACTGTTGACATAAGCGGTGGCACAATGAGAGAATATGCTCGGTTCCAACAATCATTTACTTGGACGAGTAGACTCTCATTTTGATCTTTAATGTGGATCAGATTTAGGGTGGTCTCAAAGACATCCGCCATAGTTTCAATGAACGAAGCATCATCGTTTATGCAAGATTTCGCCCTTTCAACCGCGGCTATCCAGTCATCTGATAGTACTTGTTGCGTGGTCTGAAAGAAACTTTTATTTACTTGTATTTCTCAAGATGGAGATGATTATTACATGGCTTGACCAGGAAATAATTCAATTTTGCTGTGATTGCCGAGCTTACTTATAACGAGCATTCAGCTTGATAATCCGTATACACCTAACTGATTTGTAAACATTAGCAATTTTAAACCTGCTGGCGTGCCTGGTATAACTTAAATAATTACCCTTAACTCTATATTTTCGTTACTATCAGTGCTTATAATTATAATTTATTAGAAAAATACCCTAAGCTATTCAATATTTTATTAACTCAGACTCTACGCTTACCCTGATATACATACTCTTCGTAATTTAACCCTTAAGCATTTAGTAGAGTCGATGTATATATATATCTATGTAAATATTCGTACTTTCATATTCGCATTGATGACCCTTTAAATAGAATTTGTTTAACTCCAAATTTTCATTTTATTCTCTAATTTTTGATAAATAGAACTAATTTAATAACCTTAAACGTCTGATTTAGACGTATTGTTACGAAAAAACCTAACTCTACTTGTATAAGTTTATAATTATTATTCCTTATAATTTCGCTAGTTTGAGACATTATCTAAGTTATTGATTGGTGTTATAATATACACGAAGAAATGGTATATTTTTTCCTATTTGGTTAACACTTTAACCAACAGATTCCTGAATTGGTAATCTATTAATTTATAGCCAAGGATTATAAACTTTGCTATTTTTCCAAAAAACTTCCTGAACCAAGCATATATCGTAGTCTGCCGTATAACTTACCCAGGATTTTCTGATTGGCCTATTTGAAGCATGTTTACGCGCCGGAATATGACGCGCGTTTTCTCCCATTCTTTTTCTTGTGTTGACCATTTGAGGGTTTGTATGTCACGAATGTACTAGACCAGCTACCTAACTCACCTTTTGGTATTCGCACAAGTTCGCTAGTGGCCAAATATCAGCCTTTTACCAATCTTTTTCGTGATACTGGCTTTACATTAAGAAAATCAAATTTGAATTACACGACGAAGCGGAAAAATTTTACGTGAAATGACCCTCAATTCGGAGCACCTTCACTTCAGTGGAGCAAAGATGGAGCAGGGCAGTCGCGTTATCCGACTTTTACCCAAAAGTTATTTCATAAAAGTCCACGAAGGTAAGATTCTAATGGGATATTTATTATGCAACACTGATATTTTCGTGAATATCTACGAAAATAATAATCTAAATCGATTTTACTCGTTAAAGTAGATCGTATTAATTAGACCGTTTCGAAAATATATATGTGATATTTGCCTTCAGGCTCTCTTCCTGGATCAGCAGGATTACGGCTGATATGGTATTTACTCAATTTAATATAATATTCGTCGCGTTAAAATTTCTAAGACATTAATCTTAATATGCACCTCAATTTTTCCCGGTAGTAGACAATATAACTATTATAAATATCGTTAAATGTGCATGGTTACTTTTACATATATTTGGGATTTATATATATTCACACACCATTCATAAAACAGTTTATTGATGAAACTTTTGAGCTTGCTCCAAAATTATAGAGTACGCAAACAGTGATATTACTAAAACGACTGTAATATTGAGCATAAATTTAGATTATTGAGAAAATTATGCGTATAATACTTTTACTTAAAGGTCATCCCGTGGACACCCTAGCTGTTGAATATTGGGGGGAGAAGGACACTGTCCCGTATATCCCATATTGGAAGATGATCCATGGTGAGAAGGAAAGACGGGTAGTTCCAACCCAAAGTATTTCTTATTCCACATTACCCAGTATCTGGTTCTCCCACAAATCAGGAAAATGGTTTCGTCGTGATAAAATTTTGAATTATATTCCATACGTAAACATTTACAGACGTGTACCATACATATGGTGGATTCGTTTTTGACAGTCGTTCTCGCGTTGCGAACGATGCGAACGAATGTGGCCTAGTTCAATATATACTTGGTCGCCGCAATTCTGCTCGAACTGCTTGCAAAGCAGACACTGGAAAATATTTTGGCTGTCAGAAGTACAGGGGTAATTCCCCTGGAGACTGCCCATGCCGTTTAGCTTTTGTGGAGGGGCATCGGAAAGGTGTAACCTCGTTTTTCAAGGTATTTAGAAAATGCTTGGTTATAATGATCCACCCAAGTGCCAAAATATTTTTTGGGAAACTATGCTAAATCTGCCCTTTTAACCCCTCGAGCAGCTATAGCTCTAATTTAAACCACTCGAAATGAAATTCGCATTATACCAAATTAATTTCAATGATTTGGGTCACTTTAACGAAAACGAGTCTATTTGTTCAATTAGGACTTATTGGCTGAAGTTTTGAATTTTAGTTATACATATATCCGTGCGTTTTGTTTGGTAAAATTCCTTAAACTTGCCCAGATGCCTTTTCGACATATTAATTGTTCTAATTCGTACTCTTTATTTTAATTTTGTTACAAAAATTGCTTGTATCAAAAGTTTATCGGTATAACAATTGTTTGATTTTACTCGTAAACTCTCGAAAACCGTATTAATGCCGTAATTTAAGCATCAGCGGGTGTGCGATTCGAAAGATATTCCACGCATGTTTTCACTCCGATTCACTGAAAGTGTGTTTTGTTAGAGCGAAGTATAATCATCCAAAAATTATTTTGGCGTTTGGGTTTCGTATATAACTAACAAATACCTGATTTTAGTCTGTTGACAAAGATACCCGTTATAATTTATATTAGCATCATTATGACCTTACTAGGTATCTGGAATATAAATTTAAGTGTTTGGCATTCGAAATAATGGCCCAAGCGCCTCACAAATTAAACGTGACGAAATACCGTAGACCGTTTATATCCAATGGTGTCGTAAAGCCCAATGATTTACCTTCACTTCCGCCTGGTAAATAATATCTGTAATTTTTCGCATTAACTTACTGATTGGCAAAAGGTGATAAATTACTGCAACATGAGCGTCAATTCGGTGGCAGGCCTATTATTCGAGCGCAGCTGGGGACAAGCAAGGGTCTGCTTGCGGATCTACTGCCCGTAAGTGCCCTAATTTTAATATATATAGCCCACAGACATGTGACCTGCGTAGGCACAAGTCTGTCGGACATTTACCGCGCCCAAATGTTATATAACCCTTTTTGTATCGTTTTTGACTAAGCAACTTTAGTCACTCGTAGGCCTTGTCACTGGTAAGAAAAAGAATCCAACGATTATTTACGAGGGACCGGCAACATATTTAAAGCGGAAAGATATACGAGAGAATCTATTGCAGGTCAAACGGGACCCAGAAGGTGTGAGGGTGACAGACTGGGTCTTGGATTGCGGCGAGATGACGTTCAAGGAGTATGAAATTTTATTAGGTACGTATGTTTATGCCTACTTATTAGACAAGTGAAGTTACTATAAAACCTATAGATTCGGTTTTAAATTTTACCGCTTTATATGCTTTCGGAGATAATTCGAACCTTTTTTAATTCATTTGACATCTTTATTTAATCAAGATTTGCCTAATTTATCAATTAGTACGTTAAATCTATAATTAGGTCCTTACATTAATATTAAGCATTTATCGGGATGGCGTGCCGAGACGAAAAGTTTGTTAGCACAATCGTACACGACCAACGAGTCCTTGAATTTAACGAATACCTCGCTGAAGACGGGTGGATCCAGGACTTTATAAATCATGTCGACAATAAATATGGAGTCCCTGTACAAGAAATGGAGGATCGAATCCATATTATGATCACACGCAAGCGGACCTATCACTCTCTCAGTCGATCTCGGAGTAGACGAAATTAACCGTTGACTGCATTATTTTACATTATTATCATAAGTGCTGCCTTAGCCTGCTATAAATGTATGAAAACAATATCGTGTTATAAATAATGTTACAGATTTTAGGATCTGTGATTTTCGTCCCTAGTTGCCTTCGCTGATGAAAAAAGATATTTATACATTAGCATGTATAAATTAAAGCTGTACCAAGTGGCGATGATTATTTTAATCCGCCATTTGGGATATGTAGAAACAGACGATTCACAGCTATGTTTAAATTCATAATTATGGAACATTTTTTCTAAAAATTTTCATGGTTTATTCAATTTAGAAATCCGATAAATGTCCTCACCGATACCGCTCAATCAGCCAATTACTGATGATAGCGACCAAGTCTCTACAAACTCCGATGACATTAGTTATGGAGCGGATGATTTCGCAATGCGTGATACGTTCCTATCCGACAGCGAACCTGAGGTGATGGAATGTATCCACAGCTGTAGCTACGTTAATAGTCTGAGCCGTTTAGGTACATTATAAATTCATATCGAAACTTTTGCATTATATATGTATAATAGAGTATTATATTTAGAAGTTTACGAATCTATCATTCGCAGTTTCGGGGCGCAGATTAATAGACTTAACCCTTGGGAGATTTCCGATTTGGTCCAGTATGGGAACCAATTCGTCGGTCGTGAGCCGATCCTTAACCGCGTCGTCTTACATCGGGCGGATGGTTTCCTCACAGGATATCTATATGCTCAAGGTTATACACGGCCCATCAAATTCAGACGTGACCCATTGGTCCAGTTTCCAGCGGTCGAGGCCCTACTTCAACAACAAAAAGTATTGGAACCTGCAGTGGAAATGGAAAGATGCAACCTGACTGAAGATTCGTCCAACGAAATCGGGTTACCTCAGAATTTTGCCGGCTTTATAATTTTGCCGACTTTATAATAAAACATAGTTTTACAAACTGAGGCATTTATTATAAGATATAAATATATACACATCGATCAAGCGCATTTAACAATTTGTTCAGACCAATATATCGCTCGTTTCAGCTTGTTGAGAAGTTACTCAGAATCCATGTTTCCAATAATGAATAGAGCACGTTACGGTGATAAATAATACTATATGTGTCATATCACCGGACAGTTCATGGTTAGTTTGAAGGAGTAATCGATTCCTATATTAAAGGATATTTAGAAAGTTGAGGCTTTCATACCAGATGGTCAATTCATTTTCACCAAAAGAAAAGCGACCAGGTGAGCATATACTCTATCAATCTGCTTATCCGCTCAGGGTAATCTTAAAAGCATCTCTAAAATTAACTCGTAGCTGCAATATCGCTAGTATCTCCTAGTTGCCGGTTACCGATTTTTGGCCATTTATCGTTTTTATTCTTGAAATCTCTAGAATAATAACAAGATGCCCAAAAAATGAGCGAAAACTGTAGAATTCCAAGCAGAATTGTTTTTTAACCATTTTTTGGCGGTATAGTTAACCTTTTTGGCCTTAGTCCGTTGTTAATTAAAACAGACATCACCCATTTTAACTTTAATGGTTAGTTTATGGTATAAATTGTATGTAATTTATACAACTTTACGACCAACAAATAACGTGATTTCAATATGGCGAGAATTTAATCCTGTACACCGTTCCTGCAAAATAGACAGGGTTTTTTGTTCACGAACAAAAATTTTTTTAACTCTTGTGCTGGGGTGAAATTACGCTGGATACTAGTCCTTCCAATTTCTCATATGGCCTTTATATAGGCTCATTTAAAGCCGATTGCCAGTCGGGAACCATAGATTCCTACAAAAACGTCAGCCATACAGCTTGATAAACCAACGGTTTTATCAGTAGGCACCAGCTCAGCGAGACATAAAATCTGTGCACTGTACACCAAGAGTATAATTGACAGGTATATTTGACCTGGCATCCTTTATTTATAAAATAAAGGGGCCCTGAAAGCGAGATTTTGATTTGTGCACTAACGGGGTTAAAGTTTGGGTAGTGTTGATAAAAACTTGTTGTCACTAATTCGCGCCAAAGATCTTTAGAAAAGTTTCCACAGAGTAGTTCTATATGCTTGTTATGGCATATTTAAGTAGCCTAAATATCAAAGTTATATATTAAAGATAGCAAAAATATAATTGTTGTAATTTCAACTAGCCCATAATTTGTTTCTTAAGGGGTAGGGTAATCGTTTACTTATTGTAGCCTGCATATTAGCATTATAGCAAGTAAATATAAATAAAAGTAAACGGGGTGGGTGGGCAAAGTAGTTTTACAAAATAACAAAAAAGAGGGAACACAAAACCCAAACTAATAATTAATGAATAATATTCCCAGTTTTTAGTTCGGGTTCTAGAATAAATACCGCCGCGTTGTTCAACTTTTAACTTTTTTCAACGCTAGTTATTAAGGCCCAAACAATAATAATGTTAAGTCTAGAAGATTTTCCATTTGACACACAATATTTTTGGATCCTTCTCAAATAG
>SCLF01116392.1:0-10793 GCA_004367975.1 Mesochordaeus erythrocephalus
TAGTGTTTTACTAGGCTATAGCAATCAGTAACATCACAGTAGGATATCATGAATTTAATAGTGAAGCAGAGTCTCAAAAACAAAATAAACAAAATAAACAAATAATTTCTGAATCAAGCAACTATCCACGAAAAATAAATACGATTTTGATAGAATTAAAGAGATTTTTGGACTTTAAATTGGGAACTTTTACCGGCAACTTTTACCCGGTTAAACATCAACAGAATTAAATGTTGATGAATTATAATGGATAATTTTCTTTTAGATATGAAACGCAAGGACCTAAATTACGCACACCTAATATCAACATACGTAATTCGAAACGAGTGGAATAAATATAAGACGAAATACATTTAGAAAGTCAAGCAACTAACTGAGATAAAATACACTTTTCCCAAAAAATTGTAACTAACTGGGTGTTTTGTAACTATCTGGGGGTACGGACTGTATTTGGTACCAAGTTGTCTGGAGAAGAGAATGAGACAAAAAATACTCACTCAGTTAGAAGGAAAAAAGTGATAAAGTCCGTCAAAGATAAAATTGTCGAAAATCTAAGGATTCCGTTAGAAAAGTGTCACGTGACCAAACAATCAGACGAACGACATGTTTCCAGACTATAAAGGCATATTTTATGTATGGTGGAAAATAATGTGAAGTACCATTAAGTTTCCAACCATCCATTCGGCGTAATCGTGTACGGCGCCCTCGCACCATATGGACACACAATCCCCATTACCGGAAGGAAACTACTGCTTCCATCAGGATGGAGCCTCCTGCCATACGTGAAAGAAATGTCAAAAATAGTTGCCCGAAAATATCGCTGAATATGAGGATAAATCAGATTCACCCCCCCCCCCCAACGTCGCCCCATGTAGAGCCTGTAGAGCAGCTTCTACCTTCCAACCATAAATTTACAAAAGTTTTGCCGATGGTAAGCGGTTCTAAAATTGTTTTTTTAAAGAAGAATTAGGCGCGTTGGGCTTAGCTTGGGCTTCCGCTAATCCCCCTAATAGTTTTTTTGCTGGCTGAAAATCTATGGCCCACATCAATGCCATGTAAAAATCTTCCTGATTCATAGAGCTATTTTAGCAGGATGCATGCTTCTGGTTTGTTCTTATATTGCGTACTGCGTTCTTTAATTCATTCGCTCCCCAATCTGTTTCATCTGTTTGATTTATTTCCAAAATTGTCATTAGCATCTTCTCCATGTCTTTTACTTTCTTATTTCGTGAGAAGCATTCTCTTTCGGCTTCTCGGACCAATCCTTTACTGAGGGAAGGCAGCTTCTTCCCGGGCTTCCAGCATCACTTTTTCGTTTCTTCTTTCCAGGAATGCCCACTGCTACCTATTTTATCGATTTCTATTTTCCGCCCTCACAGCTGCAGGTTAATTAGTCTCAATGAGTCTATTTTCAGTCCAATTTCGTTAATTTATTGAGATCATTAAGGAGATCATTATGGCGAATTTTGATCGAAAAGTTCCTTTATAGATATATTCAATTGTAGATAATTACAAGGTATAATTTAGACTGCTTACTTGTTAAAATAGGTATTTTGTAGTATTGAATAAGTATGTATGCTAACTATAATAGTGTATAACCATTTAATTAGAGTGTGTTATCATTCAATTTAACCTGCGAAACTTAGAGAAAGCAGTAATATCATAAAGATATTTGAATTGTTTTATCTCGTATTAAACTGAATGGGACACATTTTATCGCCAAGCTAAATAAATTAATACGTGATATACAAGTGGATATACACGTGATATACAAGTTATTTGAATTGCATTTTTGGCAACACAAATTCATTATCGTATTTGTACAAATTAGCATATTTTTAACACGCGGGTTAACATGATCACATGTACGCGTGATGAAATGTATGACTGCGTCTCTTCTCCAAATCTAGTCAGCACCGATAGACCCCGCTAATAAACAGGATTAGACAAGGGTATGGTAGCTATTATCATTTATTGGTTAACTGACAATAGGACAATTTATAATAAATGATAATATCTACCATACCATTGTATAATCCTGTTTATTAGCGGTGTCTATCAGTGTCTACTGGATTTGAAGAAGAGACGCCGTCATGTGATTTATCACGCGTCCATGTGATGATGTTAACATATGTATTCAAAATACGTTAATTTGTACAAATACAATAATGAATTGGCGTAGCCTAAAAATAAAAAAATGAAATTCAAATAAGGTCATGTTTTATATTACGTATAAATCTGTTTAACTTGACGACACAAATGTGTCTCATTCAATTTAATACGAGATAAAACAATTCAAATATATTTATGACATTACTGCTTACTCACTTCGCAGTTTAGTATAAATGGTTACACTCTAATTAAATGGTTATACACTATTATAGTTAGAATAAATATTTATTCAATAGTTCAAATACCTATTTTAACAAGTAAGCAATCTAAATTATACCTGGTAATTATCTACAATTGAATATATAAATGCATATAATGTTTATATTTATTTTGACTGTCTCTCGAACAAGCTTTCCTAGGCCCTTTTTAGCAGACCGAACCACTATAGGAAGTGAAAATGGGATACAGTGAAAATGGGATACAGTTTCCAAATAGGTTCTCGGAATTTTCTTTCGACTTGTTAATAGACCCCACATGAACTATACATGGTATGGCTAGATTATTACCGATCTAATGATATTTTTATTTTAACAATATCTCCTTTGTTTTAGTACATTTGTAAAGTGAGCCTTATAAAAGTGATTTGTATGTTTCTTCCTAGAAATATATCATTCCTAACAGCTACAATCAACAATTTTCCCTAACAATGCTTATGTTTGATCATCTTCGATCAAAAGGCTAGTCTAGTACACCAGGCGCGATTCTCACATAATTGAATTAGCACAAGCGCGCTACAACACAAAATGGACATGGTGATGCACTAAGGGATATTCAGTTTGTGATAGTATCAGTTAAATACATTTTAGGCGTATATGATAAATGCTATAAGGATAGTGACATTGAAAACAGAAGGAAATCAATTGAGAAATTTAACTCCCAAAACCGTTGGAAAAAACGAGGGCTGGACATCCTTCCCACCATGTTTGGAATTGGGTTTGGTGTTAAAAGTATGAATCAAGGTGGGGCGTTGGTGCATATTTACCGAGATGGATCTGTCTTGGTTTCACATGGAGGCATCGAGATGGGCCAGGGGCTTTATACCAAAATTATCCAAATTGCCTCCAAATGTTTAAATGTACCTGTTGAAAAAATTCACACGTCTGAAACGTCAACAGCTCAAGTGCCAAATACATTGCCAACCGCAGCTTCATACTCCTCTGATATCAACGGTTGGGCGGTTAAGAATGCTTGCGAAAAGATTATGTCCCGTCTCCAGTACGTTATTGAGCGAAATCACACGAAATCCTGGGAAGAAATCATTGATATCGCCTATCATGAACGTATAAGCCTAGGATGTCACCGAATCAAAAAAAGGATTTCATATTAACCAAGATTCTGTGTATTTAGATACATATGACCCTTAACTTCTGTTAAAGTGGTGCTGCAATCAACCATCCCCTAGACAATGTTCCGATTTATTCGAATATAGTTAGGGCTGGTAGTACCACCAGAAGTGAAAGCTAAAAACCGGGATTTGATATTTTCTAATAGGAATTAGGTAAAATTTTCTGCGCGTGAAGATCTTTAGTAGAAAAATATAGTCAACAAAATTTAAGTACCTAGGAATACCTCAGAAATAATGTCAGTGCTTCGATACAGAAGTTCCTTGTGCACACTTTAGCATCAATTTGGACCTGGAATATTAAGCGAAAATGAACCCAGATTGCTGTCAAAACCCAGAAAAATACTTCCCCTGTTGGGTAAGTATTAACATTACCTCCTTTTACTGCCTCTTACTGGGCTAATTTCTCTGTCTCCCTCCTTCACACATTACTCTCTTTCGCTTTACGCCATCACCGCCTATCTTTCGTTACGAGGACTTCACCGACTCCTACTTTTCCCGGAAAGTTCTAACCCTGTTGCAGTTTTAACAGAACCATGTTTCGAACGAATTCGATTCTGATTTTATTTCTTGTTTCAGTGTTGAATGTGTAACCGCGGTTTACCGGATAATTAATTTTGGTAACGCGCTTTGACTATTTCTTCCGGATATCACTTCTGAGTCTGTCTACGCATTGTTTTAGGAAAATTTTGCCTTTTATACTTTATGAGCAGTATGATTTTATCATCCATACTGTTATCCTTCATACTGTCCAAATTTTTATTCTTCATACTGTCCTTCATACCTTCCTAAATTTTATCCTTCATTTGTAGGTTTCTGAGTATCCCCGATTGTGCCATAAGGCTTTGTAAATTGAGATTTCTTAGTCGGAATTTTACTATGTTTACGTAATCTTTTTTTATGACTGAGCATATACTTGACTCTTATATTTCACATGGACCCTACTCACCACAAACATTCCCAACCAGACCTAGGGTGACGAAATCACACCTAGGATCAATTTCCTCCCTATGGCTTACCCCGTGCTCCCTCCGTCCCTCTTCTGTCTTCTTTCTTCATCCACTGCTTACAAGATAGCAATAAATATCTCTAAAATCTAAAATGAGATCTTGTAAGTCAGCATGAGCAACCAGCAGACCCAGATGCAGCAGTAGCAGCTCCAGCTTTAGCAACACCAGCCGTTACAGTATCAGCAGTGGTAGCAGTTACAGCATCAGTTGCAGCGTCCGTGTCAGTTACAGCATAAGTAGCAGCGTTCGTGGCAGTTACAGCATCAGCAGCGGTAGCAGTACAGCATCCGTTGCAGCGTCCGTGGCAGTTACAGCATCAGCAACAAATGCAAATGCAGTAGCAGCAGTAGCAGGCAGCAACCTTGGTGCTTCAACATAGCCGTTTATGTGTTACCTGTTTTTCATACTTGACAAATGTGTAGGTTTTCACAGCTATTTGTGTTCTTGGACAGCCCCAGCCTGTTCATATAATCTACAAACGTAAGCCCCTTTGTTATGTTTGCGGAGTGGATTATATTCAGATTCAACCCTCGCATATACAAAAACGCGGTGTTAATGGTAACGTCATTACTTGGACAAATGTTGCGTTTAAACTTTCTCCAAGGTTGGACTATCCCCTTACTATCCATTACCACCGTGATCGGTTCTAAAAGTTGTTCTAGGGATGGCTAAACGCCATGATTAAACTCTCCGACCCTAGGAACTCTAGTAAGAGTAAGTAAGATATATATATATATATTCTCGAAGACGATAGTCGTCGAAAAGTTAGCTCAGATGGCAGAGCACTAGGCTTGCAAACTTAGGACTCGGGTTCTATTCCCGACCTGTTCATACATTTCGAGGGTTATTCCCTATACGCCAATAGCAACGAGCTTGCATTACTATATTCCAAATAGCTCTGCATAAATCATATTGTGATCATAGTGTAGTATAGTTTTACAAAATTAATCTAAGCCTTTCCTAAACAGTTTTATGTTTTCAGTTTCGAAGTATTTCTGACCGGATATGTGGCTTTCGGATATTTGTTTTGTTTACCTTTACTTCCGGTCAAAATTCGTGGTCGAAAGTTATCTTAAAATACGCGCAATAACATTCGGTTTAGAAGTGTGGTGGTCGGTAGGGGTCAATCAAACATTCAAGCACGTCTAGGGCCCTAAAAACGCAAAATACAGGGTCACTGGTCAAAAAGAACCAAAACTCGCCTGAGAGATATATTCCGATATACCCTGTCATACATTAAAACTGTAACAATTTATTTACAAAATTTAATCGAATAATATCGTAGTTTGGTCACAGATTGCTATCACAACTATTTTTTAATTGAATGTTTTCAAGAAGTAGTTGACACCCCATATTAGTCTCTCAGCATCTGGGTTCTGGAAATCAACCAATATAACATGGGATCCGATCACAAGGGTTGGTAAGAGATGGAACTACACCTGCTATGGAGCAGCGGCTAGTGAAGTTGAGATCGATCTGCTTACTGGGGAACACCGAATAAAAGCTACTCATATTGTTATGGATGTCGGTCGATCCCTGAATCCAGCTATTGATATTGGACAAATTGAAGGTGCCTTCATGCAAGGAGTTGGTATGTTCACTATGGAAGAAGAACTTTATAACTTGAAGGGACAGCTTCTTACCCGTGGACCAGGGACGTAGTTACAGATAAGATTTGCAAACGCTATTAATAATAGGAATAAATAAAAATAGATACGGTTCATCATAAAAATAGATACGGTTCATCATAAAAATAAATTAAATTAATAATAATAATGCACCAAAATTATAATATGAACAAATAAAATATATACAAAGATATATTTGTATCTCCTACACACCTGTCTGGTCGACCCCCCCCCCTCTCATAGGAAGCACCTAAACTTTTAACGAGACCTAGCCAGTCTGACAGAGTTTGTTCTTGCGGTTCCGAATCGTACAATTAACTCCCTCTAAAGACAGATATGTCAAAAACCTTTTTTTTTAAACGTTAATATTAGCTCATGGGAGCATGGCAGCTCACCGAACTAAATGATGCTAGATTAATAAGGCCCCTGGGCATCCAACAAAAGTATCGCAAACATACTGCGATTATTTTTTTTAAAGCTAAGGGCCTCGAAAGTCACATTGTCGAAATGTAAAATTGTTTTCCTGTATTAGAGCTTCTGCGGTATCGTTTAGAGTCGAATTTTTAGTGAACTTACTTTGGGACTCGTGGCATGTTTTCTAAATCACAATAAAACCGAAAAGTGAAAATTCCGTGGTTTTGTCACTTTTTGAAAATTTGATCTTAATTTTGTGGGCCTATAACTGGTCACGTGTTAAGAATTCGGGGTCGGTCCTCTGAGAAGAATTGGACATTGAGTCATGGGGCGTCCATTAAGCCCACTCTCGAACCAATCGGACAAACTTCACGAAATCACATTTTTTTGCCGTCACTCTAGATACTAGTGTCCTAGGCACTATTTTTTGTGCAAGTCTGAAAGTACAAAAAAGGTTCCTATAAAATTCCCGGTTTTGGTGACATTCCGAGTAAACTGCACGTCTGTCTATATGATGAGTGGAGCAATAGACATGGTCTATTTCATTCGAAAGGTGTTGGTGAGCCTCCACTTTTCATGGGTGCATCCGTTTTCTTTGCCATCCGGGACGCTGTGAAATCTACCAAACCTCGTGGAGAGGTGCTTTCATTCAACGCACCCGCCACCGTGGAAAACATTCGAATGGCCGTCAGCGATCAATTTTCTATTAAGGTATTATTTTTCAGTCCAACTGGACCTATGTTTAGACTTCCTATAATATAAGGTCCATTTGGGCTCACACAATGAAATATGTGTACACCTATCTCCCATGCACCGTTTTCGTTCCGAAACTGACGCGAATCTGTTTTTAGCGTTTTAGGGCCTTAGAAGTGGTTGCATGTTTGATTGACCACCCCCCCTAACCCCAACCCTAAATTACACCTGAAATTTTTCGCAACAGTTTTAGACCGGAAGTACCGCCGAAAGGAGCTAAAAACCGGACATTGATTATTTTAAATCGCGAATCCCACCAAATTATTGCTCGAGGCAGCCTCTAGTGGTATACTATCTTCAAAAAATTTAGGAACTTACACGAAATGATACTTTAAAAAAATAAGTTTTTTACGATTTAAGACAGCTATACCTTAATTAGGAAATGGTCGAGTAGCATTCTCTCCTAGAATTGCATTGCGCAGATTGCAGGGTAACTACCGACCAGACATTTTGACCGGAAATGAACCTAAAAATTAAAATTCAAAATTTTCCGCCAAAATTTATCAAGATATCGATCGATTAATAATTATGTCGGGACAGAAAAATGGTGACATCTATTCAGCGACAACCATGATTTTGTCGATTGTCCATAACTCGAAAGAAATGTTAAAATTGATATATTCTGTTGTCGATTTTGTTACAGTTCATTTCGGAACGAAAAGGTGTACGTGATATCCCTCAAAAAGGTTGACTCGGAGACATAAATATCACTACATTTTTAGGCAATGTCTTCCACGAAATCGACTGACAATCCATGGTGCGTACGTCCATAACTACCATAACTGCCATATAATTCCTGCTGGATTATATTTCACTAAATCTTTAAAGTTTTACTCTGTATACAGCCGCACGCCAACATTAGTGACCATAATATCCCAAATTTCCACTGAAAGTCCTGTTTTGTTTTCGCGATGTGGCAGGACGTGTACAGAAACAGACACTTGGATTAGTTTTACTATTTATTAAAAGACAGTTTAAGAAAAAATTCAAGATCACTTTGACAACAGTTATAACTAGTTAGTTTGTTTAAAATTAATGTCGTAAACAAAGCAGATATTTTCAAAACGGAAGGACGGTTAGATTTCTAGGGACCTAACCTTTAATGGTGCATTGATAATGAGTATTTAACACACGTACACCAACATGGTATTTTTACAAGGAAGTTTCAATGTTGGTATTTTCGGAATTTTCCAAAATGTAAAAATAAACGGTTTATTACATTGGCTAATCATAAGATTGTGCGCCTGAAAGTTTATAATTGCGAGCTACTCAATAGGGTCATTAAACTTTTCTTGTACAAATAATTAATTGATCATAATGATGTACGAGGGTTAAATACTCACTGTCAATGGCGCCCTTGCTCTTCTTTATCATGTGACCTCTCTATCCTCACTCACTTCCACACTCTTTAAGCTTAAATCCATGTCTTTTTCATATTTTGTGTCCAGAACCATGCATGGTATAGCCTCAAAATGTTGCATGATTAAAGATTCGGTCCCTAGCAATCTAATACTAGATATTTAAGAATTTAAATCATCGTTATTTAATAATAGCTAGTCTTGATTTTGTCTCTTCTTCCACCGTTTCCAGTAACCGTACTGTTTGCACACGTACTGCCACCTCGCGAAAACATTTGGGATATAAAACAGTTTTCCGATATGTATATTATTGTCGACAGTTTGTAATAATCATACGACGTATAAAATGTTTTCACATATATTATTGATTTACTCGCAATGAGTTGTGGAGCGCAAATACGTACGTTAGGAGCAACAGGAGATCAGTGGCGCTCGCTTGAAGAAGGGAAAACATTAAGCTTGGGTATTATTAAGTCAGACCATTGCTGAAAGAGAAATAGCATTATATTGGTAAGGATCGAATCATGCAAAATTTCAAAGCCATACCATGTATGGTTCTCGTGAAAATACGTGAGAACCAGACGTATTATTTTAAATCCCGAGAATGTTAGTAAATGAAGTAGATGGCGATAGACTCGCATGACGTGATATTGGCAAAGGTCATTAGTCTTAAATTTCGTATTATGTGTGCTGACACTTCAGCAGCACGATGACGTCAGCATGCACAACGATGGACAAGGAAACAGTCGGAGCCAAAAAACTGACGGATGAAAAAAATTAAATAGTTCCATGTAATTCATGGAACGTGTGCTTTTTATGCTGTATTTTTATATTTGAATAATTTTTGTCTTTTGTATAAAACAAATTATTTTTGTAAAAAATTGCATCAAAAGCTTGCAAACTAAGGACCCAGATATAATTGGGGACTTCCAAAAATTATCGTGAAAATGAATAGATTGACCAGGGTGGCCATTGTGAGCAGTCGGCATATGCACCGATGAGGAAAGCATGACAGCTGGAGATTGGGGATAAGTCAAAAAAAAAATAGAACTTGTAGGAGTTAGATCAAATTATTATAATATTCACGCCCTGGACTACAACATTATTTAATTATAATAGCCTAAGGAACGATAGAACTCCCTATAAGCCGCAAGTCCCCGGAATGATGTAATCGCCTGAGCCGGGCAAAAGGTACCATGAAAATAGGGTCCTTTAAGCCCTATATTGTCGCGGTTTGCCCAAAAATTGAAAAAAGAAGTACAGATAGAGTATAGAGATAGTATCAAATTGGAGTCCTTTGCTGACGAACAGAGAAAGTATAACGAAGGGCAACCAACAAAAAACGGTAAAAAATTAAATTTAGAATGAACAGGAAGTGACGAATTAGGCTACGAAAGTGACAAATTGAATAGGAATAGTAAAAAGAGTGCAAAAGATAGTTCTGTAGCAGAACAGGGACGCCAAATAGGCGGGTCATCAAACAACTGAGTAATCAATTACCGGTAAATAGGTGCGTAAACTAGTTGGGCGGGGGAGGAAGCGTCTATTAACAAGGGGGTAATTAAGGAACGTGACGCGGGGAGTGACGTAATTATCCCGTGGGGTCTAAAAAGTCGCCATTATGTCAAACGAGACTTTGACACATAATTATGATTTTATAGCGAAATTAGTGCGAATTTTATAGCCTGTCAAGTACCTTGGTGGGGGAGATGGAGCGCGTTATGGTAGAGGCGAGGGTGGAAGTGGAACACTTTACGGAAAACGTAAAAGTGGCCATTTTGGGCAAACCAAACTTATAAACGAGATGAGAAGAACCCAAGGCTACAATCTGGCTTCGTGTTTAAGCCTCCAGAAGACGTGGCGAATATGAAGATAGAAGAATGGAGAAGACGCTGCCAAAAGTGTTCAAAATCAAAACAGAGCAAGCGGAAAGAGAGAGAGAGAGCAATTCAAAATCTCAAAGAAGCCGGCCGTGACCACCGAATTAATGAAACCTATACCGAATTTCTCGAAAGAATTAAAGAGATTGCCGGTAAGATTTCAAAAAATTTGGAGGAGAACGGACGGTTCATTAAGGATAAATGGAAACTGTCGATGAAGCCACAGGACTATATTG
>SCLF01116503.1:0-10792 GCA_004367975.1 Mesochordaeus erythrocephalus
GCAGTTGTTGAGAGTTATGGTGAGAGCCCTGAGCTCTCCACTTTCTTGCTATGTCATGCTAAGATGACACATCAGTAATGTCCTTCTCAGCAGTTGCTGAGAACTGTGGTGAGAGCCCTGGACTCTCAACTTTCCTGCTATGTCATGCTAACATGACACAGCACTATTTTCATTCTCAGCAGTTGCTGAGAGCTGTGGTGAGAGCCTTGAGCTCCCCACTTTCTTGCTATGTCATGCTAACATGACACAGCACTTATGTCATTCTCAGCCGTTGCTGAGAACTATGGTGAGAGCCCTGAGTTCTCAACTTTCTTGCTATGTCGTGCTAACATGGCACAGCACTAATGTCATTCTCAGTAGTTGCTGACAGTTGTGGTGATAGCCCTGAGCTCTGAATGTCCTTGCCATGTCATGTCAACATGACACAGCCACAAGTCAGTCTCAGCAATTGCTGAGAACTGTGGTGAGAGCCCTGAGCTCTCAACCTTCCTGCTATGTCATGCGCTGAGAGATTAGTAATGTTGTTATAGGATCATGATGATTTTAAATTTGAGGCAAGAACCAATCAGAAGAGAGTAACTCGAAACCCTGAACGACAACGCGGACTTTTTCTCTCGTTTTATTAAAAGTTTTAAACAGACTTTTACGGCAGAAGGCGGATCATAGAGATACAGAGAAAGCTGTGGGACGTCTACAGGGAATTTACACGATTTATCGTGGAAGAAAATTCCAGAAAAAAGAGACTTCAAAAACAGGTAAGAAAAGAGAAAAGTGAAAAGTGAGATTTGGGAAAATCTCCGGGCGCAAGGAGAAAGGGTAGCGTAGCGTAGCTATGCAGGAGTTACAGGAGCAGCTTAAAGGCGTAAGGCTCCTGCTAAGTTCCATAAAAAGAACTTAGAAGTATTAGAACGAAAAAAGCCTAAATTCGTAGGCGGTAAAGAGCCGGAGACTTTGATGCTATGTTAATAGCAAGGTGTGCTGAGAAAGCGCACATAGGTTTTTAAACCCCGTGAATACCCCAAGTTACCGTATCCATTCAAGGATATTACTACAATGTAGTAAGACTCAGCATGGGAACGCTGAGGTAGGGTGGAATCCTACGATAAACCTTGGAAGACTAATTTATTAGTAAGCTATGTTAATAGCATTTTCAGCATGGGAAAAGCTGACACGGGTACAACAAATGCTGTTGTTCTAGCTTGAGGGTTATATGGAAATAATTTAAAGCTTCTATATCTCTCAAGCAAAAAGCCGAGCCCCTTCGCCAAGATCCCTCGGTTAGAAGGGATCGAGACAATGTTTTAGTAACGACGGTTGCCAAAACATTGGTCCTCAGCAAGAGTTGAGGACGACGATACTGTTGTCAGGTCATGAATTCATGACAAGGCAGCAAGTTGGGAGCTGAGAGCCCCCACAGATTCGAATCCAGACGGGAGTGCTGGAATTTGAATTGTGCTGCGTCATGTTAACATGACGTAGCAAAGAAGTGGAGAGCCCAGGGCTCATACCACAGTTCTTGGCAAGAAAGCTGAGAGCTTAAGACTCTCACCACGCCTCTCAGCAAGGGCTGAGAATGACAATAGTGCTGTGTCATGTTGGCATGACACGGCAGGAATTTGGAGAGTTTGGGGCTCTAACCACGACTCTCAGCAAGGGCTGAGAAGGAAAGTAGTGCTGTGTCATGTTAGAATGACACAGCAGAACATTTGAGAGCTCGGAGCTCTCAACATGAGTCTCAGTAACGGCTGACATTGATTAGAGCTGTGTCATGTTTAGCATGACGCAGCAAGAGAGTTGAGAGCTCAGGACTCTCACCATGACTCTCAGCAATGGCTGAGAACTAATATAGCGCTGTGTCATGTTAGTATGAAGCAGCAGAAAAGTTGAGAGCTCAGGGCTCTTACGGCGACTCTCAGCAAGGGCTGAGAAGGAAAGTAGCGCTGTGTCATGTTAGCATGGAGCAGCAGAATAGTTGAGAGCTCGGGGCTCTCACTATGACTCTCAGCGAGAGCTGAGAAGGAAATTAGTGCTGTGTCAGATTAGTATGACACAGCAGAAAAGTTGAGAGTTCGGAGCTCTCAACAGGATTGTCAGTAACGGCTGACCTTGATTAGAGCTGTGTCATGTTAGCATGACGCGGCAAAAGGGTGGAGAGCTCAGGGCTCTCATCATGAGTCTCAGCAAAGGCTGAGAATGAATATAGCGCTGTGTCATGTCAACATGACGCAGTGCAAAAGTTCTCAGCAAACTCAGCAAAGGCTGAGAAGGTTTTTGGTGCTGTGTCATGCTAGCATGACGCAGCAGAAAAGTTGAGAGCTCAGGGCTCTCACCAGGACTCTCAGCAAAGGCTGAGAAGGATCACAGTGCTGTGTCAGGTTGGCATGATGCAGCACAAAAGTTGAGAGCTGAGGGCTCTCACCACGATTCTCAGCGAAAGCTGAGAACGAATATAGCGCTGTTTCATGCTAGCGTGACGCAGCAGAAAAGTTGAGAGCTCAGGACTCTCACCACGATTCTCACCAAAGGCTGAGAACGAATATAGTGCTGTGTCATGCTAGCGTGACGCAGCAGGAAAGTTGAGAGCTCAGGGCTCTCACCACGACTCTCAGCAAAGGCTGAAAACGAATATAGTGCTGTGTAAAGGCTGAAAACGAATATAGTGCTGTGTCATGCTAGCATGATGCAGCGGAAAAGTTGAGAGCTCAGGACTCTCACCACGATTCTCAACAAAGGCTGAGAAGGAATATAGTGCTGTGTCATGCTAGCATAACGCAGCAGAAAAGTAGAGAGCTCAAGGCTCTCACCAGGACTCTCAGCAAAGGCTGAGAGAGTTTATAGTGTTGTATCAGGTTAACGTGATGCAGCAGAAGAAATGAGAGCTTAGGGCTCTTACCAAGACTCTCAGAAAAGGTTGAGAATGTCAAGAGTGTTGTGTCATGATAGCGTGACGCAGCAGGAAAGTTGAGAGCTCGGGGCTCTCAATAGAGTTCTCAGCAATTACTGAGACCGAAATACAGCAGAAAACTCAGGATGACAGTCATTTAAAGAAAAATTTGGAGCCTACATGGCGACCGAGTTGGAAAATCAATCGGAATTATGGAGACAATTCCAGCGACTAGAATTGTGGCCCATGCCAAGCTTAAATGGCAACCGAGAAAGAGGCAAGACCATTTTCATTCATTGGGAAGATGAGTCGGTGTATGAACTATCAGCCGAATTTCAGAAAAGAGAAATCAAATTAGATGTGAGACTCGGAAAAAGTTTTAACTGGCTAATAAGTAAATTAAGATTTTGACAAAAATAGCCTTGCACTATACGGTGCTGCGGTTGAATCTGCATTTACCGGAGGCAATGGAGCAAAAGGTTCAGTGGACTATAGCAATACACCACCAAGCAGAGAAAAAGGATCTGCAAGTAGCCATAGAATATGGACTAAAGCAGCACAAAATAACCAGAAAATTCTGGTTTGGAGTGTTGGCCTGGGAGAATCCAATCGGATATATGGTGGCCTTAGAAGTATGGGATGCCATGACTACTACGGAAAAATCGCAAAACGGGAGAGAACCATAGGGCGAGAAAAACCACAGATACCAATAGAAATAGTAATATCTGTATGGGAGAACATCAGGCGGAGTCAGGTATTGCTGAACAAAGGATGGTGGCCGAGATTTAAATATCATTCTACCCATGAGCATAAAGAGGAAGTAAACTTCCAAGCTTGGCTAGGGGACATTCATAGAGCGGGAGCTTTTGGAGAGAAAAGACTGACAGACATAAACAGCCTGGAGCTGATATTGTTAACAATTGCAGATGCAATACCGTGGAGCTTGCCAGGAATGGACGTAAAAGGCCACACGGAGAATTTCTCAGAAACAAATAATCAGCTGGCCAATTTCGGATTGCCACACATAAAGGAGGCATATGAAACCATAAGGCAAAAGTTGAGGCAAGCAAATAGGCAAGGAAAGCCAAAGAAATTGGTGATCAGAGCCACGAAAAGTGAAGATAGAGAGTTACAGGGAAGCTTTCTAAGACTACTGACAAGAGCAAGAGAGTTTGCGCAGTCAGACCGAGAAAAAATGGAAAATGATGGGACAATAAAGTCAATCATAGAGAAAATGGACTTGGAAACAGTTCTGGGCTTGTCACAAGCAGCAGCAATGTTAAACATGCTTCAGGACGCTCGAGCACTTCATAAAAAGGAAGGGGTGTTTGGGGACTGGACAGGAGAAAAAGTCATAGACTGCTGGGCGGAACTAGCATTTAGACGGACAATAATAGCAATCCTGAGGGAAAAGGAAATGCAATTAATGTTTCTAGCAGTCCAGTTGAAAAATCAGAGACGTTTGGGTAAACGAGAAAACCTGGACTGGACGATAGATACAGGAGAGAGCAAAGATCTCAAAATAGCCATGCATAGGAAAATATGTGAGGAGGAATTGAGAAAAGCAATACCACCCCAACTAGCCGGTACATTGAGACAAGTATTGTTTGAAATGTTATTTAAAAACCGGAAATATTTTCTGGCTAAAGCGCAGAACCAAGTAGCGTGGTTTTTACTTCAAATGATAGAAGGAGATAAAAACGTGCTACTGGAAAACAGCTGGCTGCTGGGAGACCAGCAAGCAGCGCAGATTGTGAAAACAATCAGTAGGCTGGAGCAACAGCAGACGATGGTAGTAGAGAATGTCAGGTGGACAACCTGGACAGACTTGGAAAATATGCCATGAGCACAACAGGAGGACTCATTCACAAACTCGAAATTAGAAGGCCCAAAATGGACCTTAGCGAGGTAAGAGACCTGAGAAATAAATGTAGTAGCTGGAAGGAGGAAAACGAGGGATCATCGTTGGACTCAGCATTGCATTCCGTGAGTGAAGCAAAGCAGGAGCAGGAAGACCACGAACTTTTCCCGGTAGAAACGGAAAAAGTTTATGTGTTTGACGTCGGAAACCTACTAGCCAGCAAGAAAAGACAAAAACGGGTCTCATTGTCAGCGGCAATGGAGAGACTAGTAAAGGAGCAGGAAATGCTCCAACAGGTATCGCTAGAGGAGACAGCTCTAGATGTAATGTTTCAAATACCGAGGGAGGTCGGTAGAATACACACACGAGACATGGATCCGAGAAACATGACACAGCAATTCCAAGAGAAATATGCGTTGTTAAACGAGATAATAGGATGCTGTGAGAAAATACACACAGTAACGCCGAAAAAACTAGGGGAAACAATAGAGGGTTTCCCGGCAAAAGTTCCAAACTGGAACAAAGAGGAGTGGAAGAGAATCTACTCAGATATACTAGAACTCCGTATAAAGTTAGGAGAAAAAGAAGAGCAAAACTGGCAAGGAATGACCCAGAAGCTGAAAAATTAGCATCTAAGCAAGCATTGTTCGAGTTCGATCAGAACATGTGGGGCTTATGCATGGAGACCAGTGAGAGCGAAACCTGGAAGCTAAACGGGCCGGAAGAACTAATATAAAGACGGCATATCGGCGAACAAATCCCGATGATGGCGCTAAAAGCGGATCAGGGAAGAATTTCATTCACCAAGGATAGACAAGCGACCCACACACAAAGGGAAGCTTTTCAAAATCAGAGAACTTTGCTCTACGTCACGCCGGCGAAAAGGACGGCAGTAAAAGAAAAATACGCATGCTGGATCCAATTTGAGAGCAGCTTGCGACATTTTAACTACAAACTAGATGGTACGAAAGAGGATATACGAAATCGTACCGATCAGGTAGACTATACTTATCTAGCGTTCGGTTTCCTTCACATGATGATAATAGTAGGAAACAGGCAGGCGAAGGTAATAGACCTGGCGCAAGAGAAAGTGGGAGACATAGGTCTTCACGAAATGAACCTGATAATTGAGAAGCTAAATAGTAGGGAGACCAAGCTAGGAAGCTTGGAAAATGCAGCAAAACAGGTGTCACGGTTAAAAACGTCGGATTGGGATGCCCAGAAAAGACGTGAAGACATAGTGCAGGGAAAAACCATACTGCATACGGAGATTGCGATGATGGAAACGGCCAATAGGCTGGGAAATCTAGACATAAAAGTGATCTGGTTCAGCACTGGGAAATTACACCAAGGCAGGTGGCTGAGGGCTACAAAACTGCTCAGGCAGGAAATGCCAGAAAAACTGAAAGAGAAATAAGCTCAAAGGGCAGAAGATAATTTATGCTGATGTGCTAGACACGGAGCTTATACTTATAAACCTGAGACCTGATAATGAGACAGGTCTTACGGGAAAGTTGTCATATGAAGAACGAGTTAGATTGGAAAATAAAGTCAGCAAAAATTGACACTTTGTTCATGGAAATCACAGCAAATGACTTCAAACCGTTCGTGAGTTTTTTACAGCCTCTGGTAGGAGACTTTGGCTTTTGGTCGACCCTTTCAATACCAGGAAATCTCAAATATTGGGACAGAGAGGATGTGGGAAAACATCATTTCCCAGCAAAAGGGGAGAAAAGGGAAATGATCACGCCAGGTCAGACAAAGAGGAATCTTTTTGAGCTAATGGACGGGAAGCATTTACAGGATACCACGATAAAGATGCAACTGGAATCCGACAATGACACGCGAAAAATTGTCTGGAAAATGTGGAATGGTATGGAAACACCATTCATAACAAATCTTCCGTCACAAAATTTTGTAACTCAAGAAGGCAACAGGCAGACTTCTGACAGTGTAAAGCAAACTAATATTGAAGCTTGCACGGTGGAAATACTAAAAACGCTGGCAGAATGGAAAGGAGATCCAATGGGGCAAATTGGCCAACCTTCGGTGTCAGCAGGACATTGGATAGGAAGAAACGGAACAGAGTTTTTTCCACAACCTATGAGCCTGCAAAAACTCTGGCAGAGTTTGTTGGAAGCAGGAAAAGAGGAAGATGATGTAGTAAAGTTAAATAAAAAATTCCCGCTGAAAATTCACCAACAGAAAAAGGTGAGACAGATCAATAATTGGCAAGAAATGATAGATAACTTTCCGATTATAACAATAGATGCGAGAAAGACAGTCAGGGTTACAGCGGCACGAAGTAACCTGAACTGGAACAGAATGGCGGCGTGGGAGCAGCCAAAAGTACAAAGATCTGAGCAAATAAAAACGCGGTTTGAGAGGGAGAAAATATGTCCAAGTTTTCATCAGGACTTAGTCCAGAAGGGATTAGCTCTTAGAGAAATTCAAAACCGCCGAGAAAGACGGTCATGGTTAGAATCCTGGAGGGATTCAGAGCTAGCCTTAGAAGCAGCGGTACGCAGGTTCAAGGCCATCATACGCCTGAGGCAAAGAAACGTCACTGTGGCGTGCACATTATTGGCCTCAGCTGCAGATTACCCCAAATTTATTAGGCTAATGTATAGGCCAAAATACAATAATCCAGGTGGCAATTGGCTTTATATACATCCAAAACTGCTCGAGAGACAACAGTTGAACATAACAATTCAACAATTGGAGTTCGTGAAAAGTTGTATTACTACAATTCTTACGACAGAACAGTTGAGGAAAAATAGAGAGTATATCTTCAATTTATTAGCGACGTACAAGTCGAGCCAAGAGACTTGCCAGACGAACAAATAGTGGATTGGCAAACTTTTAACCAGAAAGTTGCGTACATTCTGAAATAATGGTAAGGGAAACAAGGAGAACTTATGGGCAGCTTAAAGGAGAAGTTTTAACGTTGTTTTAATTTAGCAAACTGGGACAAGTTTCGGGTCACGGTGAAGATTCGGTGGCAATAGTTCAATTGAACCAAGAAGCCCAGATTCAACTGTAAATTCTGAATTTTGTGTATAATAAAACAACGGGGAAAAAACAATTAAATAAGGTGTGTCCTTTAGAGAGTCATGGGAGAGCTAGTTATCGTCGAATCTGATGAAAGCATGCTGTTCGAGGACAGAAGCGAAGCGGTCGCAACGCTGGTAGGACGAGCAAACAGGCTGGCGGGTTTGCGAATGAAGGTAACCGACACATGACACGGGCCATAACTCAAGCGTACAGAAAGGAGGAGCAGTGGGTGCAAAATGACACACAGCTCAGGGGGAGCTACAGAAGTGGCAGGACCTGGACTACCTGAAAATCAAACGATCTTGGTTGCCAAAAACAGGGGAAAACAAGCAAAAAATTGTGCTGTTCACAGACGCATCACAAGCAGCAGCAGGATACTGCTGGTTTACAAAAAACGGAAGTCAACAAGTGACAAAATATTACAACGAGAACCAGCAAGGCTGGGTGATCCATAATAAGGAGGCATACACCATACTCCTGGTACTGAAGGACCTTAAAGAAAATCTGAAAGGAAGAAAAGTGGCAATTTTCTGTTACAACCAGAGCGTGGTATATTCATACAAAAATCTAGGAAGCTCAAATGAGCAATTAAATCAAATAATGACGCAAATCTTCGAGTTAGCACACGAGGAGGAAATAGAGTTTGACATCTACTGGATAGCCACAGAATATCAACTGGCAGACGAGATTTTTAAAAAATGGGAGCGGGATCTAAGGCTCACGTTTACCATGGATGCCATGGCTACCCCGGAAAATACAAAATGTAAAAAATTCATAACGTGGAAGCCAACACAAGGGGCATGGGGAAGAGATTTTTTTAACATGTCAGACGATGATCTGAAAGGAGAGACAGTCTACATTTTTCCGCTCAAGAATGTGGTGGCAAAAGCGCCCATACATATCAGAGACGAGCTGAAAGACACAAAAATAGTGTTACTAGGTCATATTTTTGCAGAATGGCCGTTGGCGCTGACAGCAATGCTGAAATATAAAAAGGCGCAAGTTGTCATACAAAAAGGAAGGTCCGAAGAAAAACATATTGTGGGACAGACGAAACTGTGTGGAGCATTCAACACGAAACCACAAGCCATGTATTGGTTTAGATGGAACTGCTAGCACAATTGTGCCAAGTAAGTCTTGAAAATGACATCATCTAATCTTAAACTTAAAATTTAGGAACGAGTGAGAAACAGCAAAGAGAGGAAATTTAGTTAGTAACAAAGTAAACTTGTAGAGAAAACTTGATCAGAAACTAATTTCCTAAATGTTCAGAAGGGGAGTAATCCACGACGGAAAATGTCGGAAAAGGAGGAAAACTCGGAACAGTGGAATGTGAAGGCGGCAGCAAACATAAAGGTAACATAAACGCTTTATTAAAGAGAATCCTGGAGATGGACGAGAAAAGCGTGGAAGCAGGAGAGCTTCAGGCAGAAGTGCACAAAATGGCGGCCTGGGTAAACAAGATCCTGGTAAAGGCCGGGTAAGTTTCCTGAACGGAAAATACATAACCTTAAAATATTCTTTAGAAGAGGGAAAGAGACCGTATAAAGGAAAACAAGAAAGCCATGCACTGATGAGGAGATCATGGAATAAACTGTGCCTTTGCGCCAAGCTAAAAGACGTGACAGAAGTAAAACGGGTACTTTTAAAAGTGTAAATTTAGATTGAAATCCGGAAAATGTCGAACGAAGAAGGCATTGATGCAATAGCGATCGGTGTCATGAGAGACCGCAGAGACAGGCAACTGGAGAGAGCGAAAAAAGGGCTCTCAAAAGAAGTCAACGTCACACAGGATGTTGACAACAAAAGATTGACACCTAGCAACCAACCTTCCCAGGAAGACAAGGTAGTTAAGGAACTCATGGAGAGGGCTAGGAATAGAACAAAGTTAGCGTTGGAGCAAGCGGGAACAGCAGAAAATACGCTGGAAGAAGCGTTAGAACGGCACTATGTGCTAAAAGCGAGTGCAACACCACAAAATACGAGAGACTGAAGAATTCGGGCTTTAAATACTCAAGGGCTCTTGGACAGACAAACCAAGGCCAGTAAAAACACTTTGGCAGCGTTAACAAATTTTGAAAAATATCAAGAAAAGTTGACAAAGCTGGAAGGGCAGAAAGACAGGCCATTGGCGAAAGTAGGAGGAGAGTACCCGATACTCAAGAGGGGCTCTCAAGAGGGGCTCTGCGTATCTAGACAACATGCTACCAGATCGGGAGAACTACAAGGAATTGTACCTGCAATTGAACAGAATGCTCATAGATGACCAAGAGCAGGCTGATCACGAAAAACTGGTAGCATTACTGCGACGGTATCATCAGAGCTTTCCAGACGACTACCAAGTGTACACCACATTTGTATCTGCAACAATGGCAGATCTGGAAAAGCAAAAAACGTCGGTAAAATACACAAGAGCGCAAATGATTAGCCAGGCAAATCAAATCCTTAAAAGAACAGATATGCTGATGAGTGAGGCCACGTTGGAACAAAACAAGACACAGGTCGATTGAAAAAATTGGCGTATGGACCGCTGCGATACAAAATGATGGAAATCCATCAGAAAGAGTCTCAAAAGCTCTCGAAAACCATTCAAGAGCAACACACCGTACAAGAGAACGGATAGCTATAGAGGAGCATTCCGAGAACGCAGAGGAACGGGGAGAGGAAACAATTCGTTCCGAGGCAATTCGAGAGGAAATTCTGGACAACATGGCGGTGCAGGAACATCGAGACACGTAGAGAAGGTCACAAACAAAGACAAAAATGGCCACCAACAAAGAAGTAAGTTGGCACCTCAGAGAGGACCAGACAAACCAAAAGTCTGGGCCATTCCACGAGAAGAAATAAAACAAACGGTAGACATTCTAAACTTAAATAAGTAAGGCTGAATCTCAAGCACTGAAGGAATGGCGGCGGTTCAAGAGGAGTTATGTGTTCCCTGACAGTTCAAATGGACCAAGACAGGCATAATGCCTAATTCGTTACATTGAAGA
>SCLF01116614.1:0-10790 GCA_004367975.1 Mesochordaeus erythrocephalus
ATAAATAACCGCTAAAACCTAAATAATGTCCGGTTCCACCCAATTGAACTAACGGTTAACACTCAGTATTTATTTTGTTATGTGCCAAATGTAAATGCACAATTTAAAAATAAAATGCAGTTCAAAATGATTATTGAATATACAAAAAACTTTACTAATCGGGTATGATGGATGGCTTCATGTAATATACATTGTTTTTGTATATTGTTTATGTTAGCAATATGATCAGACTTTTGGATAGTCTTGCTTTTGGCAGATCAATAATAAGGAAGCGAATCGGGCATTATTGCATTATAGTTAAAATTTTCTCTTCATTTTGTTCACTAAATGTATTTCTGCTTCGTCCAGAAAAAAATAAATACAGGTATGACCGTCATTATATTCCTTTTATCCCTTTATGGCAAATAACTCCTGTTTTCGTTTTTAATCTTTTTGAGTTATTTTTATCGATCATATGGGAAAAGATGAACTCGACACTGGAAAAAAATACTAAGTGACTTCCAACTCCGCTGAAGTGGCCGCCAGTACGTCTCCTACGCCGACAACCTCTCTCTCTCTCTCTCTCAAACCTCACTCTCTCTACCTCTATTCTTCTTGTCTCTCTTGTTCTACTCTTCTGATTCTAAACTTCGCACCGACTTCGTTACTTCGACTGCTTGAAGAAATCACAATTTAGATTGAATAACCTTTTATTTGAATATTAACTTCTGTGAAATGATGAGTGTACCCTTACCGGATAAATGTCTCGTTTTCACTTTCTGCTTCACGAAAGACTTTCTATATCTTTTTGCTCTTTCGTGATTCAGAAATCCAGATGGCTACCCTTAGGGGGCGCTACATGATTGCGAGTGAAATTTAACTCTCATGTGAGTGGCACACCCTATCTTCATTACAAGTGTAAATCGACGTCCCCCCCCACCAAAAAATATGAAACCTTGTTTCATTTGTAGCCATATGGTAAACGACGCATGGGTCTCGGATGCCACTTTTTGTATAGAATATAAAACGAAATTCCAATAGTGAGCATATAAATGGGTGCAGTACAGTGCAGTGAAATAAGTGAGATACATATAAATTGTGGTACAGCATACAATAAAAATAAACGATAAATGTAAATGAGTTGCGTTTTCCTCTTTCCCTTACAAATGACCGATAATTATTGAAAAGAGCTATTTGTTTTAAATGTACTATTTTAATTTATTTATAAAAATGTTTATTTTTAGAATTTTCCGATTTTGTCATTAATCGTCCTTGTTCACAGCTTTGTTTAATAGACTGAGCAGGGACTTAAAATGTATGTTTTGCAAAATGTTTAGGTCGTCCGAGCCTCTTTTCCTTTTTCTCGAAGTGTCATTTTTATCATCACTAAATTGATTCAAGGATAGATGAGCTATTTCGTCATCTATGTTATCGTCCCAATCCTCATTGAGGGACGTAGAGGTACGTGAAATGGTTTCCGATGTTAATAATTTTTTATCGTCCATTTCGTCATTTGGTACTTCTGTACTAAACCGGGTCTCATTTTTTTGCATATCTAGTGTTTCCGTGAAATTCCGGTTCATGTTTAGCAATGCATTACTGATATTAAAAGCTGTAGAAGTCAAAATTTTTGTTTTTAATGTAAAAGGACAGATCATGACTATCGGAAAAACCTTAAATTTGTCAGATTGTGTTTTCGTTAGGCGAAACAACCTCGATAACGACTTTCTATGTTTTTCCTTCGTCAGAAATTCAATGCCCGAACAGGTGTTAGCGACTTCTTGCAACTCATTTATGGCAACTAACAGATCCTGGCTTTCTTTTTTGTTGCTTGACTCCGGAAGCCGTTCTAGTTTAGTTCCCACCATTTCCGTTTGAATCACTCCTCGCAAAATTTTTGTATTAGCGGCCTGGATTTGCTCTTTTAAATCTCAAATTTTCGTGATTTTTCCGTCAAAAATTCTTTTAAATTCTGTTTATAATTTCTAAATTGAAACTGGGTTCCTGAACTTATTTTAAGATTACTTAATTAATTTTTGATTGCCTCAATCTGTGAATTACCCCTCATACCCCTAAAATTTCCCATTTTTACGATACAAAATTGGGTCGGGTAAATGCCCTGTACATGTCTATTGTTGTATCGGTGTATTGACTACTCTCGCTTATTTTTTTATTATTTTTAAATTTCGGAGAACCGATTTTCGAGACAATGATACAATAGAATCTGTTTTCTTCGGGAACTTCACTGCAGTATTTTACAAAAAAAAAATTCTTGAAAATTTTCGGACGATCAACTCGTTCGAATCTATTTTCCCCAAAATTCGACGAGAAACATGTCATCGAACCATTTATTTCAAAAAAAAATTCCATTTCCTTTTGAATATTTTCGGAGAGTCGATGAATTACTTCAAAATTCGGACTATCGAACACTTCTAAAGTTACGCACGATCAAACCTGATCAGAGAGCGTAACGGTATAAACTTTTCTCCCTGTGCAATTATTATTTATAAGAGAACCTAAACTTTTACGTTTTAATTTTTGAGACGAAAAACTGAGAAAAACTGAGAAAATGGCCGTTTTCAACAACGATGGACTCAACCTAGGACGTATGCCGAGAGTCTTTCATATGGAGCGAAATGACGACGGGGATGGCTGGGAGCTAGTTGAGGACTTCTCCGGTAGAGAACTCTACCAAGACGAATACGAAGCCGGGTTTCACAATGAAATGCCTGAAGATAATTTTGACCCCGAAGAAATACATGTAAGAATTTCTTAAAATTACACCTGTTAGGGTCTTGAATCACAGAAATTATCATTGCTTAATTGTCCAATTCATGGATTAACGGGTTTAACGGGTCAAATCTCCGTTTTTACACATTTGAGGTTCACTCACTCATATTTTATATTGAAAAATTCCCACTTTATTGAGTTTATATTGTTTTTAACATTGTTTCTGAATTCAAAACTGTGATTATTCGTCCTTAAATATACCGCTTAACAGTTTAATGCGTCAAAATTCCCAAAATTCATCATCCGTAAGCCAAATAATTAAGTATAATTTGGTGACTGAGCCCTCTCCAATCCTGCCTGACTTAATAGTAGGCGCTGTGAACAGCCGAAGACGTAGACGGAAAAGGCGTCGTAATGGGGAAGCTCCGCGGAATCCATTTGCTGAAGAAGCAGAGGAAATCCGCGCTGCTGAGCAAGGAGCTGTTGCTGAAGAAGCAGCCGCCACCTACGAAATTCTCCCCCCAGATCGAATAGACGAAATATCTGTTCGCAATCAAATGGAAATGGAAGCGGAAGTCATATCCGATCTTCGTGCTTACGGGTAAATTACTAATTTCAGCTTAAATTACGTTTTTTCCTTTTTTTATTTCTCTTTTCCATAAAAATATAATATTGAAGGCCTATTGGAATGGCTATAAAAAGAGAGCACTGGTTGGCACAAAACCAACAATGGTTCCGATATGAACCGGGGTTATGCATCTACCGTTCTGCATGTGTTTTCTTACGACGAGAATCCATAGGGACCAGCTTATAAAAATATTTCGCTTTTAATAACTTCTACATGTCTTCCTTCTTTTTCCAAATAACCCATTATCTCAAGTTTTGCTTAATCGCATATTCACTTTTATTTGTATATATCATTATAAATTCTGAATTCTTGGAAATGTTCAGTGAATTATGTAGTTTCCTGAACTCTCCCGAATTTTTACATAAGTGAATAAACGCGAAAAAGTCTCATATCTCATCAACTTGCCAATTTTTGTTTGTTATTTGAATTAGACCTGTAAAAGCCATTAAAATGTAAAATTCTAACAATTTTAAAAGCGGTTCAGACCATGATGGTTGTCTGTTTCCCGAGACCTGGACCTCTATTGAAGGAGGATGGAGATTATCACTCCTTCGTAATTCTGGTATGGTTCGCATCCATATCCCCGATAACATTTTGGACTATTTTAATTTACCTAAGGTGTTTATCAAACACAACCAGGAATATTTCCAAGAAAATTTTGAATATTTTAAATTGTTAAACGTTCTAGCTTTTTATTGTTAATTAATGATGAATTTCGATAAATGTTGAAAACGATGACTTCCAATCTTCTATTTTTATCATTATTACACAATAATAACACAGTAATGAATTCTAAAAACTTCTATGAGCTTTTTGACGTGGTATTTCCGGTACAATCATTATAACGCATATCATAGAAACAACGAGAACAGCAAATAAAATATGCAAACATTCTTGAAATATAAGGAAGGATTCTTTCTATAGATTAGGATTTCATTTTAGCAAAGCTATTGCTGTTACTATTTGTATAGCCGATGAGCCTATAAGTCTTATCTGGACTTTAACCCGTCAAAACAATGCTTCCAGCTTTTGTTCCAAACGAGAATCTTTTGACTTGGTTTGCTCTGACCACATTTCTTTCTCCTGCGCAGCATGTGCAGTAAACTTAATCAACGTAGTCGGCTTAGATTTTCATGCTGCCATTGGAGTAATCGCACAACAACTTATAATGCAGCTTCCTCTTGACTCCAATCGTCGTCCTCTACTCAAAACCGGTGTAATTGGTCCTGCTGATTTGATTGCAATAATCAATTCTGAAGGTTAGATACCCTAGAAATAGGCAGTATGTCTAAGCTTCAATTTATTGATTATTTTAAATTTCCTTTTCAGGAAATTTTCTCAATCTTGGAGGTGTACCTTATCTCCGGATAAACATTGGAGCACTTGTTCCCCTTGAGGATTCACGTATAAGATCATATCTCCAGGTACTATTACCAACATATATTATTAATACCTATTTTATAGAAATATCCAATTTTATTAGCCAAAATAATTGTTTTATTTCTTAGTGTATATTGGATTGTTCAAAAGTGGGCCGTATTAATAATATAGAAATCCATGAGGTCAACTCATACTACTGCAAAACACTCTGTAGCGAAAAAGGAAATTGGAAACGAGTATTGCACACTTGTATGAATTACAATACTTATGACGAATTTGATGCTACACGCATGGAATGTCGTCATGAACTTGTAATTGACTTTACGAGGTGCAATGGTCGAGAATATCTACGATTCCTTAGTAAGTCAAAAGCTAAAAAGTTCCTCACAACCTCTTTACTCAATTATAGTTAAGCTTCATAAATTTTAATTATAAATTTTAACTAAAATTCACTTATGCACTTCAGCAAAATATCCCTAGAACAACATTCTACCAAGAAAATTACTTCTTGTAAAAATTGTTCTTGAAATTGTATATTTTACAATTTTGCCTTAAATTATCCTTTTTAGGTCTTTTCGCCTTCGTGCGTATCGACTTCCGGCCTACTACTGACTTCGAACGCACACCTGAGTGTATTGAAGTACGGGCGGAAGTCTGGGAGCGGCGAAGACGAGACATGACAACCACTGTCAATCATATGAGCCTATGGCGGGATTTTGGCATAAATCGTCTACAGTTGTGGCAAAGAAATCTTGCAAAATTGCAAACCGACTTGAACAAAATTCAAAATTTACCAGTAGTTGGTATGTAACCACTTTGTATTACAACAAACCACCCTATTAACACATCTGTCAAAAATAAAAATAGTATTTGCGTCACAAATTATTATTCTGTAACTTTATTTCCCCTAAATAACCTCTATTTCTATTTTAGAATAATTGTATAAGCTTCCAAAACTTACAACGCTTCCAAACTGACACTTCATGACTTACAGAAGAGCTTGGTTCCTCACTGAACTTTTTAATCAAATATTTTCTTATTTGAAATGACTGAATTACATTGTCATTCTTATGAAAAAATCATTTGTAGCTGAAATTGTTTTCACTTAAAATAATCCTAAATTATTTCTAGTGAACTTTATTTCAACGTAAAAAGTCAGATGTTTTACCTTGCGAAACGAGACATAGTTACGAATGAGATATCTCGAAGAAGTTGAAGAAACACGAAACATGGGCTGCGGATAGCATGCCGTCCGTACGCCTTGGACCTGTAAATTCTACCACGAGTGAGTACCACTCAGGACTAGGTTGGAGCAGTTTAAGGCACACATTTGACTAAATATCACAAAATTTGCCAATGGCCGACTTGATCATGTTATCAGTTGAATTGAGCTTTTTAAACTTTGAACGTATGGTAACCGTTAATCTATTCGTACCGTGTTGCGAGTTTATAAAATCATATGTGTGTCGATTGGTTAAACAGGATTACCTGAATATATTATCCTGTACACGTTATCAGATACATTATTCTGATACGCTATCTGATATATATCTATTCGGGCAATCTTAGGTAACCTCTCCCCCTCTTGAGCCAGGCACAGCATTATTGCTCCTTCCTATTAACCGCCAAACCCCAGAATGTTTTAAGTTGGTCTTTCAGAATCCAGGATGAGTATTATTTGAAATATCTTTAACTGTTAATGTGTAAATATTTGTATATAATGATTATCAACGGCAATCTTTAAACTGTATATAAGTTGTATATAAATGATTCTATTTTTTTAACCAGATTTCTATTTTTTTATCGTATATAGTTCTATTTTTATAAGTTTCTGCACAGATTTTTTTATCCTATTTTTGTAATTTTCCGAAAATATATTTTCATAAAACTGTATATAAAATTTTGTAAATAGCATTCTTTATCGTATTCTGTGTAAATAATATGCATTTCAAATTTTCCCGTTGATAAATTATAATAATTAAATTCAATTGTCTTCTATAATATTGATTTTACAGAGAATCCCCTTATAAATGTTACTTTGATCTACATAAACTTTGAATGTAAACTTCATTAGGAATTGCAATTACTCCGTTTTTATACGCGTCACTTACAAAAAGCAATGTTCTTAGAATTATGAGTTACTAAGCATCTTCAGAAAATAGCCCCGGTTCTTTTCTGTTGATGAGCGAGTTGTAAATTATGTGTGAATTTTGGTTATTTTCAGTGTTAGTTTCTCAAACCTTCATAGAATAGATTCACACCGCCTGGGAATTTTACTGTTTATTTATTCCAAATTAAATATGACTGTCGAAGCGTGTATATCTTCTTGTCGACGGAGTGGCTGAACACCTCCTTATGTGATTTTTATTTAATAATTTATATAAATAGTTGTAATTCTTAGTTCATTGTAAAATATTTTTTATTTATCAATCTCATAATAGGATAAATAGTAGACCTATTACAGTGAAACGAAATTTTTGGCCTGACTGGATGAAATTCAATGACCTGGTTTTACTAACTTAAATATAAACAAATAATTTTAATATTTATTATCCATTATTTTCGATATTTTCGAAATATTTACTTATAGTTTTCAAACCTCGTTTTCTTAGATTGTTGTATCGAATAAATTTCAAATTTAACTACGAGAATACTATTTATTTCATATTAATTTTGAATTTTAAATTTTGAAAATTTGAATTATTTTCTATTTGTCAAGTAAGCGTGCAATAAACCATTTTATTCGTTCAAAGCAAGGCGGTTAAGGGATTTCGTTAACCGCAGCAATACTTGGGAAGACAATATGATTGTGTATATAAAACTTGGTCACTGCTACACGGCCAGATACACAATTTAGGCTAACTTAAACTTGTTAACCCCTCGTTTTATTTTACATTATTTTCAAATATTTTTTAAAGTGTAATTAAAATGTGACAACACGATTTCTCTTGTTCCGAAATTCGTGGAAGGGGTAACAATTAGGATAATTATAAATGTTTCTTATCATATCTGATGATAACGCATTTAGCCTCAAGTATTGACTGTCGTGTTAGGGTGAGCCCTTTTCGACTTGCAACGAATAATATTGACCTTTTATTGACAAACATTCAAATAATTACAATTATCATTATTTTCTTTACTATAAATTTTATTTTAAATGTAATAAATATTGTGAAAACCCCGGTAAAATTCTTTATTACCGTTATACAATTTTAATACTAAATAAATATTAGCTCTTACGATTTATAGAACTTTTTATAGTAACCTGGATGTTTTATACTACAGTTACGAGGTATACAATCTCTGAAAACTGGTGGATTTTCTTCGATTTGTTCATTTAAATCTTCATGATTAATTATCTCGAAATTTTCTGACATAGTGGATGGTAATGAATTAGCTTTGAAATGACCTGTTTTATCGTTTTCTAAAATATCTGGTCCATCTAAATTATCCACTAGATCACTATCTGGTAAAACAAAAGCAGGAGAAAAATTTAATTGTGTAATAACTTTTCGAAAAAAATTCTTTTTGTTGGTAAAACCAGAACTTTGATTTTCTTCGTTTATTTCGTCATTATATATAAATGCTATTTGATTTCCTTTGGGAATTACAGCACTGATACGGATAAAACTTATCCATTTGGATTTTCCACCCCCTAAATCCGTATCTTTTTTTGCTAGTATTTTTTTATCCCGAAAATCAATTTTTATAACCTTCCAGATTTTAGGTCCACTATTTTTATCAAATGGGGTGTTAAGCTTGACGAAATCGCCTACTTCTATGTATTGATGGCCTTCATTAACAGGTAAGTTATAATTTCTGGGGATAAGTTCTAAAGTTTTAGATTTATTCAAGTTTGCATTGCGTTTTTGTTGTGACGTCTTTTTTTCTAGTCTGTTTTTAATCAATTTTTGTATAAAATCTTTCGCCTTAAATTGATATAATACGTTGTTACGCATCTGTCTACCGGTAAAAATTTCCGCAGGTGTGTATCCGTCTTCCCCGATTACGGAATTATTTTTACCAATAGCTAATTGTAAGCATAATAAAGGATCTAGAGGGGTGTTTTGTAGATAGTATGCTAAATATCTAGAAAAGTGACTTAAACGCCCGTCCAGCTCTGCAATATTATTCTTAGAAAAAGTAGTAGACGAGTGTGTAATTACTATTGTGTTAAAGTATTTTAAAGACTGAGTTATAGTTTCAGACGTATGCCATGCCGCTCTATCGCATCTTAACTCTATCGTAGATGCATAAGTACAGTGCTACTTTTACCATGGCAATTAGTGCAACAAATTTTGAAGCATTCATATGTCCTAAAAATGGAATAGCAACCATAAAGCGTGATAAAGCCTCTGTGGCTAATAGAAATTTAAACACCTTGCCATTATGTGTTCTTGTCACTTCGTCTACGAGAATTTGAGAGAAGAATTCCGTAGGTGGAGTGATAGATTTCAATTTCACTTTAGCGAAATTTCTTTCGCATTTTTGTAAGGTACATTTGATGCATTTTTTTGTAAATTGTTCAACGAAAAATTTTACATTTTCAATCTCAAAATGTCGATTGATTTGTTTTACTAATTGCGTGATGGTATGGTGGCCTACAGTATTGTGAATAGCTGCTATAGCAATGTAGGCTGCTGACTTAGGTAAAGGGATAAGTGTCTGAGAAATACCATTTATATCTTTTTTTATATATAAAACACCGTTACGTATAAACGGGTCTTTTTTTTCCCAAATGGTAGTCTGTTTTCTCATGGTTTTTGGAAAGTTTTTCCTATTATTTTGTATAGCCATTATAATGGCTTTTAACACATTATCCTTAAATTGTAGATTTCTTATTAGGCTAGGTTGTGACATGAGGTTTTCTAAATTAAGATTCTTCTCTTGAATAATGTTGATATTTACAAAATCATTATTTCTTGTCTTAAAGATATTTTTATCTGGTATTTCACTCGGATTTCCTTCAAAAAACAATGTTTTCTCTTCCATTGTATGTACAGTGCTACTGCATAATCTACTTATCTTTTTATTGAATTCTAATCCGTGATCTTCAAATAATGGTATGTTAGCTGATAAACAAACTTGACAACTGTGTGCATTAATACACGTATTTTCATTCTTTAATATACCCAGTCTAGACATATAATCCACAAACATAAGTTTTTTTGTTATGTTTGAAGAATGGATTATATTTAGATTTAACTCACGCATATGCCAAAATGCACTATTAATTGTTACGTCTTCACTGGGGCATACATTTCTTCTAAATTTCTTCCATAAGAGAACAATGCCTTTACTATCAGTTATAACCGTAATTGGTTTTGACAGTTGTTCGAGTGATGGTTTAAAAGCCATAATCATGCTTTTTAAACCAAGTAACTCGATATGGCAGGAAGATAAAGGAAATTTTCTCTCCGTATCTTTCCTTGTTCTGGAAAAAAATGAAATTATACGTGGGTTGTTGTCTTTTATTTGGTAGATGAATCCTCCTGTAGCTATATAGGAAGTGTCCACTACTAAAATTGTATCTAAATGATCTTCAAAAGGATGAGTAGCAATTAATTTTTTTAATGCTTCTTTTGATAGATTAAATGCAGTTTTCAATTCTTCTGTCATGTTTATTTTATCCTTCGTGTCCCCCTTAGCATACATTCTCAGAGGTCTTAAAATCTCTGAGCTCTTATTAAGAAATCTCGACAAAAATGCTATTTGTCCTATATAGGATCGCATTTTACCTACTGTGGTAATAGATGACAATTCTATTTCTTGAATTCTTAAATTGTAATGGGGATTTGGTGCAATGGTTCCATTATTTATTTGATAACCTAAAAAATTGTAGGTTTGGAAAAGACAAAAGCATTTGCTTCCTTTTAGTCTTAAACCGTATCTTAAACACGTGTGAAAAAATGCTTCTATTATTTCTAGAAAATGTTTTTCACTTATCGTACTTTGGATGATTATATCGTCAAGATAACGTTTCATCACTTTGCTGAATTTCCAGAAAATCTTCATTAGCACTTGAATGACTTCCTGGGCCGCTGGCGCCCAACCTTGAGGAACTCGTGTGAAG
>SCLF01116725.1:0-10788 GCA_004367975.1 Mesochordaeus erythrocephalus
AATTATCATAACTGCTTACAAGATACCAATAAATATCTCTAACAATCTAAAATGAGATCTTGTAAGTAGAAGCATGAGCATGCATCAACAGCAGCAGCCGCAGTCCCAGATCCAGATGCAGCAGCAGCAGACGCAGTGGCAGTAGTAGTAGCAACTACAGTGGCAGCGCCAGCACCACCAACAACTGCAATTCCAGCTTCAGCAGTAGTGGCAGCTCCAGCTCCAGCTCCGCCATCTACAGTAGCAGCACCTGAATCTACAGCAGCAGCATCCGTGGCAGCTACAGCATCAGACCCAGCAACAAATGCAGTTGCACAAACAGCAGTAGCAGGATGCAGCATTGTAGAAGCATGGAGCTTCATCAGTCTAATGAACCAAAATATATATTACCCATACCGACATCGGCTAAACGTATCTCGGCGTTGGGCATGGTAGTATAGGGTTCAAAATAAAATTTATTATAATGGGAATTATATTTGGAATTCAAAACATTGGGGAATTAGTCTCGTAGTTTCATTTCCCTCTACGCTGCGCCTTCGTACTTTTTGGCGATTCGATATTGGGATTGATTTCTGACTTTCCGCACGACCGTGGGAATGCGTGTGTAGGTGTAGCATAATTCTATGTTCACCATTGTGTTAAGTCTATATCGTGCTTCTCAATGAGGTGCGATTCAGACTTATTGTCTACCCCCTTTTTTACTAGAAAAATTTGAGCTCCAAACGGAAAATTTATCTTCCAAAATGATGTGGTTCCGATGATCCGGTCGCCATTAATATTTTTCAAAAAAAGTGAACCTGTACGGTTCGTCCGATTGAATAGGTAATCTATTTATTACAAAAACTTTAACGGCCGGAAAAAACAGTTTCCGATTTCCAACATCGGCCTATTCTCAATTCCTGAGATTGGCTCACTCGTTTGTTTTAACTTATGCGACGCAAATAAAATACACAAACGGTGGCTCCGATGTCCAGAAGGAAGTAAGTCTAAATTTTAAACTTTCTAACCGTACCGTACCATGACATTCATTACCCTGTTTTTGACAATGTTGCCCGGAAAATTTTTTACTATGGGACTTGTCGGTGTCGGCGTAACAGACTGACGAACCTACTGGCTGCCCATTATGGCCGGTAGTACCTACGAGTTTTTTAACAAGTCACCGCAATTCGATGACCAATCAGCGAAATGTACACTTGGTGACTTATGGTCCGATGTGTTGTTTTTATGGTCTTTCGACCCCTTGTTACGAGTATAACGTGGATGATCGTTAGGTTTACCCCTATTTTCCCACGCTTCTTACACCGAGAACCTTAACCCTAAGAACTCGATGAACTGTACAGTAAGGCGTTTTTTAGGAAATTGCATTTTGTTACAAGTGTGGCCGCGCGTGAGGCTAATATATTAGGGTTTATCCGGTTGTTTGCTTCGGCCATGATCTGGCGATACAGATTGTTTGAGGAGTTATTAAAATTCGATAGTAGTATACTGTTCTGGAAGAGTTCGTATACCTGGTCTATCGTGAGCGTTTTATCCTTAGATTTGAACAACTCCTGATGAGCTATCTTGACCTTGCTCGTTCCGTTACGGGTCATTGCACATGTATTTTCGAGCAACTGGTACAGGCTATACTGTGCTCCCCATTGGTTTTGGATATAACTGAAAAACTGCTCGAATGAGCTAAACTCTGAGTTGTCCCGCTCATAGGTTTCCAGCGCACGGTAAGCTGCTGGGCCAAATCTACTCCGGAGGTGCCAAATAACTTCTTCGTCTTTTAGGTTACAAGATTTTTTCAATTGACGTAGGCACGTCAGAAATTTCGACACTTCGTTGGGTGGCGTGCCGATAAAACGCGGTAGAGTAGCTACCTGCGTTGCCAACAGTTGTCTTGTACTCATCGTGTTAGTAAATAGCGAGTTTCGAGGGCTGTATTGTTTCGCGTAGGGGTTTTCCGGCTTCGTCTAAAGCTAGTTTGCAAATTTCTTTGTCTAAGGCATCTAGTTTGCCCTAGAGTTGTGTATTCGTGACGTCTTCGGTTTCCTCGTCCTTCATAGTCTTTAATATGGGCAGTTGGGCTTGGCCTCCATAGTAGTAATTTACGTTTTGATAAAAACGTGTAAAAATTGTGACGTTTTGATAAAAAACGTGTGAAAAAGCCACGTTTTGAAACAAAAAACGTGTAAAACTATAAACTCTGTGCTAATCGTTTTTAAACCGATATACAATTGATGTATGTGTAACGGTTTTCCATGAAAAAAGTACAAAAATGTGTGGGTAACGTTTTTAAAAAACTTACAAAATGTTTGGTAACGTTTTGTAAGGTATGGTACTGTTTGAAAAAAACGTACAATAATATGGTAATGTTTTGATAAAAACGTACCAAAACGTGGTAACGTTTTGACAAAAAACGTCCAAAAATGTGGTAACGTTTTGACAAAAACGTACAAAAAATATGTTAATGTTTTGCCAAAAACGTACAGAAATGTGGTAACGTTTTGACAAAAACGAACAAAAATATCGTAACGTTTTGAAAAAGCGTACAAAAAATATGGTAACGTTTTAATAAAAACGTACAAATATATGGTAACGTTTTGACAAAAACGTAGAAAAGCATAGAAACGTTTTGACAAAAACGAACAAAAATATGGTAACGTTTTGAGAAAAACGTACAAAAAATATGGTAACGTTGTGAACAAAACGTACAAAAATATGGTAACGTTTTGATAAAAATGTACAAAAATATGGTAACGTCTTGATAAAAACATATAAAAATATGGTAACGTTTTGACAAAAACCTACAAAAATATGGTAACGTTCTGACAAAAACGTAGAAAAATGTAGTAGCGTCTTAAAAAACGGAATCTATGTGTCTTGTCAATTTGGCCGAGCGTGAATGAGTACGGATCTTCCCCCGTTGACATTATGTTCTGTGCGCGTTACCGGTATCTGGTTATTTTCACAAAACAAACAAATACTCCTACAACCGCAGTCCCGGACTGACTACATTTGTATGGTGCACTAATGGGCCATACGGTCGTAGGACAATTTGGGGCTGTGGTTTGAGTGGCAAGAAAAAACCTCCAAAGAGAGAAAAACACCTAAGGCTGATAACATCGGACCTGACCTTTCCTTATGGCGCCCTCGTCGAACTGTATCTCTTAACCGGAATCCCCTCCGCATTGGATAGGTCATTAATCGAGGACACAAAGGTCCTTGTTCGACAAGAAGGAAAATTCTGATTGGATATTACCGCCTCTACACAAGTTCCTGATTAAAGGTAAGCAGTACCATAGGAGCTCATAAATCTCTTAGGAGTGACAAGTATCAATTAAGTCCTTGCTCTCGTCCTATGAGGAGTTGTGAATCCCATGGTGGTTTCTCTGGTTCTACGTACACCGCGCTTCTCACACGCTTTGGTTGTATAGGATACCTAGTTATCCTCCCTACTGCATCTGGGATCTTGCCTTACCCCTTCTTCGGAAGACGCAGTTTATCATTTGGTTCATAGCGTGAAACTACAAAACACGCGAACCTATCTAAACCGTCTTACTTAATTTTATGGACAGTGATGGTCGCATGAGAAACTCGAAATCGTCATGCGGGCACTTCCTTCCTAGTCCTATATTCGTTTTTCTAAAGGGGAACTACTATTCCTCGTGCTCTATAGAATAATCTCCAAACCTTGTATGTATCGGTGAAGACCTAACTTCCGACACCAATGTAGGGATCTTACCTATTCTCCAATGGGTAACGAATGAAATACTACTACTATAAGGGGGACTACCTGGGAAAAGCTATATAATATGTGAGTCAATGAAGCGTGAACTTAGTGAAAGTGTTAAAGTGCAATGAAGCGTCACACTACATGCTCACAGGTAGGCATCAAAAATTCGCAGCTGCTAGAAGACTTTTTATGAGAAAACATCAGAACGCTCGGAGATGGAATCCGAAAGAAAATACAGTTTTTGGCGTATTATATTGATTGAAGTTGCTAGAAGTTCATTTTTGTTCCATGCACGGTGAAGACAACTATAACTTTTAGGTGAATTTTTTTTTTGATTAAGAAATGGCATCAAAAGTTTTATGAGCACGTTGACAACGCTCAGTTTGGAAGCTCCTGTACTAAAACCAAAAGAGAAATAAGATTAGATCGGCAATTCTTCTCTTTTTTCAATTCAGAAACCTTCAATTTAGGTGATTCAAGTTGTATAAACGGCTGGGTGTCACCGATTTTATTCATATAGAACCCCCACAAACTTAGTAAGCAAGTTATTCGAGGACTTAGTTTGTGGTTCATAGTGGATACAATATATTTATGTTCAGTGGACCGTGACTAGCCTTTGATACAGACGAAGCGTTTATGGTTTGGACTGAGTCAAAAGTAATTTACTGCTTAATTATCAAATATGCAGAAGTATTTCACAGAAGTCTGCCGACGCGTATATCTGTGATTATTTAAGTTCAATTGCGATCTTCGAGAAACCGTTATGACATGCTAACTACGGTGATGTCCTAAAAAGTGTCTATTCGTTTTTAGTGAAATGTTAATCATTTAAACGGTGAACGTTTAGCTCTCTAATGGTAAACCTATTCATTGACTCGAGAAGAATAGAGACTTTGGAAGACATCACCGTAGTGTTGGGAGGATATCAGTTCATATAGGATTGCATCATGCCGACAGAGCCGCCACACGAAAACCTAATATTAGTGTAGTATTTGATGACGGACAGAAAACGTTTACTTTATTTATATCAGAAGCGCTATCGTCAGAGACATAGTTGGACTACCATAATTTAAGCCACAAATATATTTCAAGGTTCACCACAAGTTTTCTGACGATAATTTGTACATTCCAAAGAGTTTTTATTACGAGAATCTAAATAAAGTGAAGATATCAAAACAGAAGTGAAAGAGAAAGGGGAAGAAAATGCAATTAAATGCAGAGATAGCCTTATTTAATGTCCTTAGTGATTAAGCCACAAAAAACTACATGACTGGACTTACAATATTTCAAACCATTGTTTTTCAAAGTGAAAAGAGTCTTGTGCAACATAATAGGGATAACTATAATTACTAAATTCATTCTTATTAATATTTCAGAGCGGCAAGATATCGCCTTGAACGTTTGACTACCGATGTGATCTAATGGAGTCGTTAATCGAAGCGAGAAGTTCCTCAGTGTTTAAGAAATCTCGCAATGATAGTGTCTCTAAAGAATCTAACATTCAACGCGAAATATCAGGTGAGTGAATAATATGGTGTTAAGCCAGCCAACATCATAAATGGACGTTTTTGGCACTTTTGTGCAATCCACTAGCGATTATGGCGGCAGACTAAATGGTGATAGAGTGCTAAACTCGCCGATAAATGATCTATTTAAACTTGCATTAATAATCGCATTAACGGAATAGCAAGTTTCTTTTAACTGTTTTCGTTGACACCTGCTATGTTCACTTAGAATTCGCAACGCAATACGCTGATTGGTTAATGAAAAGCTAATAATTGTTCCAATGAATCTCGTTGTCTGCACCAAAATGTTTTACCTCGATTTACGCTTTTAGTCTCAAACTACACTGAAGTCACGAAAAGTGTCTAGTAGTATATTTTCTTCTCGGGCCGTCTCACCGGAAAATTAATGAATAGTTTTTAATAAAATGTTTACCATTTGAAACTTTTATAAAAAACTATTTATTAATTTTCCGGTGAGACGGCTCGAGGAGAAAATATACGACTAGACACTTTCCGTGACGTCACTGTAGGTTACAATAAACCGTTAGAGAACTGTCGTGCCAGATTTCTTGAACTCTTTACGTCTTTACGTCGAATTAATCAATTAAGGTCATCATACAACTGTTATGCATCCTAGTGCTTACCAATTGTAGTCTGGTGATCCTCTACGAGCATTTGTTCCAATTTCTTGACTCTGTCATTATTTTTTTGGATTTGATTTTGTTGATCTGATAGAGATTGAATGTGTACATTCAATGCTCCTCTGTGGAATTTATAACAAAAATGCACGCGTGGCCAATCACTATAAGTCATTAAATCTACAATTCCTGCGATTATTGAATTAAGGAAATCAATTTGAGAAGACTGGGCGTCGGCGGCACATGCTAAAATTAACGAATTAATCACATGACAAGCAAATCAGTCAAAATTATATACTATAATTTTGTCTTCTCTTTGTGATGCACCTAAATGTGTGACCAATTAGTGGTTAGTGTCGTTATTAATGAAGAGTGTTTATCGCTATTTTATAGTGAAAATAGAGTTTGTTGCCCTTAGTCCATTACGTTTTTATTATTTCCCACTCTGCTCCGTCGGCGCGCTCGATGCCTGATCGAGACCATTATTTAAAATAAATTTCTTCAAAATATTACACAGGGGGTCATCCGAGGAGTAGAATGGTATTGCATACCTTTTCATCGACCTCAGTCGACTCCATTTGAGCTAGGTATTCTACAATGTAGGCATGGTATGGAAAGCGTTGTAGGAATTAGGTTATGTTAAAACTTTGTTATTCAATTTAGTTCAGTAATGAAATACTGTATAATAATTAGTTGAAATTGACACCACCGGGATTTATATGAAAGGATATATATCCTTAAGAGTCCGGTGGAGTCAATTTCAGCTAAGTATTATACAGTATTCCAGTACTTAACCAGTGGATACCCCGAAGAGACATATGTCCCTTAACACGTCAACAACGCTCTTCTTTCGCAGATATCTCGAAAACTAATGGATGGATCTGCTTCAAATTTAACAGATTATTAGGATTTCAAATACCCTTCATACAAAAATAGTGCAGATGAAAAACGTTCGGTGTAACTAATTTGGTAGGCCAAAAGCGTTTTCGCGCTTTTTGTGAAAATTGAAGCGACTTGCAAAGTTTAACTGCCATTATATCAGCGGTCGGACCTCTATTTCATTCCAAATTTTGTCAGTGTTTTGCCTATGCATGATTCTCGTTATATACAAAACATGACGGTCTTATCATCCACAGAACATTTGGAGTTTTGACGGTAGGAACTCGCTTTTTAATTTTATCTGGGTATCCATGTTGGCATATAAAAACAATGGTCTCACGTTGTAAACAACATTTTTTACTAAATATTTACTCAAGTAGTCTCCATTTTGTTTCAGGAATCTAACGGATTTCCGACTATAACTCCGTATTTTAACCCCAATAACTCAGATTCATTGTATTAATGGTCTTTGGGTATCCTTGTTGGCATAGAAAAAAATACTTTCTAATATTGCGCTCCAGTATTTTTCATTGAATTTACGGTCTAAATTATAGAGAGAGATCGTGCTAGGAAGAGAGCGAGCACACAGCTATGCTGATCCCTGCAAACATTACGTTTTCATGAACTGCAAGAGAAAGCATTCCTATGATGCACGCCTGTCAAAACTACCACCTCGCCAGGGAGCAACTGATCGTTTTCCTTGTGGTTCAGAATCTGTTCCCAGACTATCCGAAATTATACGCGTCGTACAGTAAATCCCCCTAAAGACAAAACGTGAAAAAGACCTTGTTGACAAAAACGTTAATTTTAACTCAATGGGGTATGGGAGCTCACCGCACTAAATTTTACTAAATCGCAGGGTATCCAATAGGAGTATCGGGAACGTACTCCGATTATTCGTTTTAAACCTATGCACACCTGTTGTGACGACAGTAATATTACCAAAATTTTGATGGTCCCAAACAGTAGTTTTTATGCACCTGTTTGGAGTCAAATGTTTAGTGATCATAATATGGGACCTTGGCATGTTTTCTAAATCATAACAAATCGAAAGGTGAAAAATTCGAGATTTTGTCACTTTTTAAAAATTTGTACTTTAAAAATTTCATTTTTGGGCTATAACTAGGTCACGTGTAAAGAATTCGGGGTCAGTCCTTTGAGATGAATTGAAGCCGGAGTCATCGCCTGTCGAATAAGTCCACTTTCGAGTCAATCGGACATAGTGCCCGAAATAATATTTTTGACTTCTAGTGGCTATAACTACATAACGGGTTAGGAATTCGTTGTCGACCACTTGAGAAGAAATGTAGCGGACATCCGTGCGCCTTTAAAAAATGTGACATTTTATAATTGCCATACGAAGAATAATAACGATTCTAAATAATTACTAATAATTAATAAAAATACATATCTGTTATTAACTAGGTACGCTGAATTTTGGTTATTAGGCATATTATTTGATCGAGAACATATTATTTGAATGAAATTTCGCGTTCTAACCCAAATATTGTTGGCGTGTTTGTAAACAAATAGTTATTAAGCTAGGTATCCTGAAATTTTTGGACTTCTAGCTGTATATTTGACCGAGAAAATATTATTTGAATGGAATTTCACGTGTATACCCGTTACATTCCGATTTTTCATACTTTATCGGTAAGCAATATTAATATAAATTAACACCGTTAAATAGCCAGATAGCACAGCTTGACCCGTTCAAATTTTCAACGGAAAATAATGCTCCATTTTGAATTAAGATGGAAAAAAAGAGCGTAGGGGCATAGGTCCCTAAAGGGTATCCACAGGATATTTCGCTCGGGGTATCCACTGGTTAAGTAAATGGAATAACAAAATTTTAACATAATACGCTAATTCCTACCACACTGTGATTTCCATAAGTTAAACAGAAATAGCACACCGTGCAAGTTGGAAGGAAACGATATGAAATAGTATAAAATCGATTATGTGGACAGAGACACGAGTTGACAAAAAAATGGCCGGACAGCAACACGCCAATGAAAATGATGCAGATTGCAACGTGCACATCATAGTCATCTAAAGTATGTCGAAGTTTCGGTCAAATATAAGTTAAAAATAGTAGAACAGCGATCCACGCTAAATAATAATCCAATGTAAATATCTTTAATTACTTCTCAATCTTTCTCTATCGGTTCTAAATCTACGTGTGTTATATACTACCATAGTCATAACTGCAAACACTACCAAGCTGGCACAGAACTAAGCATTTCCTAATCATATTCGTACTTTTTAATGAATACATGTTTTCAGCACTGAATTTTTTCTAGGATTCTAATGCAGAAATATAGCTCGCTGAGATCGTTTAAGATTTTTGCTTGCCAGCTGGTTACCTCTTTCAAGTTTATATATCTACGTATAAAGGTCAAAAACGGATTTTTATGAATAGCATTAATTGTGTCTATTACATAATTAAGAATTTACTAATAAATATGTGTGAAAATGGCAGAGAACAAGTATCGGGGCGGGGTGAATTCGGCACCACAAAAATTAATACTACAGGTATTAATTGTTATGTGCGCTGATTGGATAACGTGATTCCAACTAATTTAGTAACTTAATTATTAAGGTTTTAATAAAATTAACTTGACCTCAGTTTTCACAATAATTATATAAGAAGGAAGTAAGTATATAATAGAACGTCATATCCTGCCGATGTTCATGTTCATACTGGCGTTGACCTATGAAGTATTACCGTTTACTAAAATGTAATAAGATTTTTAAAATTTAATAACTCGTAGACTGTTTCATTTACTTTAGATCAAGTTTTTTTGTTATTATTAATATTTTTTATTGATCTAAACGTTAGACAGTATGAGATGGTATGATTAAATATGAATTAAACATATTATTGTACTACTACGGTAAATTTTGAAGGTTAATTCCTGGAAGTTTCGAATTTATTTGAGTTTACTGGACACACACATGACGTCACATTATTTACAAACTCGCGTGCGGGAAATTATGGGATTTTTAGAATAAATAGGATTATCAAGTTTGCGGTTCATATAGATTACACAGTTCATTACCGATTTCATTACAGAAACATTCCCTGCACGAGAGCTTGGGTGTGTAGTGTACATTAAAAGAAATTCAAACCCTCCAGGAATTAATCTTCGAAGTTTACCGTAGTAATACACTAATATGTTTGTTATTATTAAATCATAATTCACACCGTATAGTGCATAAATAAATATAAAATATTAATAATAACAGAAAATTGTGATCTGAAGTAAGTTAACGTGGTGTGACATCGTATTATCTACACACGTAGTTATTATACAATTATTGTGAAGACTGAGGTATAGTTAATTGTCTTAAAAGGATATTGTGGTACATACACAGACAAATATTATTGATTAGATCCATTACACGGAGTGCGTTGTTATGAATTTCTTATGGTAAAGTAAAAAACGTAAAATGTTAATTTTATAAGAAGTCCGGGCATAACTCAACAATCAGTGGCTAATCATTGCCTTATAAGACGCACGTACATTCAAGACAATTAGAAGTGAATAAGGTGAAATAACACTGGATCATTCACCAGTTGCATCTGTACATTGGAACGGTCTCCAATATTCTTTAGATCTGGTTAAGTTGTCGAATATCAATGATTTGTGTTCCGAGAAGTCTAAAATCTGGGTGTTGTCAAAACTGCGGAAAGTTTTTTCCTCCGACTTGTTGATTTAAACCGTTATATCACCAGGTTTAAGAATTTGAAATCAATTATAATCGGACACACACGAAACGCTATGGTTAGCTTTGCCTCGCAAAGCTATCCCCAGTTTTGTGCCGATTAAACAACCCGTATGTAGCCAATTAATGACGTCTGTAGTCAAATAATGACGTTATTGAGGGATTTTTCATTACTGAGAGATTTCTATAAGTCTGAATATCTAGTCTGAAAACTAAATATATCAGTGGAAAGCCTATAGATTCAGCTAACTTATGACACAAATTTTATTGAAAAATATTCACTACTTTTTAAGTGAAAGGGAAATGAACAACTACC
>SCLF01116836.1:0-10787 GCA_004367975.1 Mesochordaeus erythrocephalus
TACAAAACACTGCCAAGATGGCAGAGTATGTTTACTAAAAATTTGACTCGAAACAACCGCGTTAAAACTATATTTCAGGATGTATACGTTTTTGCTTTAAACTTTACTTCTCATACTGAAGTTTCGCAAAATTTTTAAATTTTGTATTCTTTTTGGTTATATGAAAGATATTTCGTGGCCCGATTATCGATACTTTTAGTGGTTAATATATTTGCTGTATGCTATCACTTAGTAAGATTAACTCTTATGTAGTGCGCAAAAAACTAATCCATCGTGGTATTCCTCCGAAATTAGTATCTTTTTTTTACTAATACTTGTTTGTCTTGAAAGTTAATGGATATTACTATCCACATGGATGGGCAATCATTTTTATCAAAAGGAATGTTCAACTTTATATAATCGCCTTCTTTAATTTGTTGATCATTAGCACCTATTATAGGAAAGAGTCCTTATGAGATTGCTTATGAATTATTTTGTCTCTAAATGGATAAGTTGGTTATCTTTCCATCTTCTACCTGTGAATAAGTCCGCAGGTGTGTAGGTATCGTCGCCAATGGAGGAATTTCTTTTATTTAGTGCTAATTGGAGACGTAAATTCTTGTCGAGCGGTGTATTGTTTAAAAAATAGGCGAGGCATCTAGAAAAGTGTTGCAATCTTGCATCTAACTCTGAATGTTAAAATAAGCTAATGATTGAGTGATAGATGGACTAGTGTGCCAGGAGGCACAGTCGCAACGGAGCTCTATGTGCACTGCGTCCATTATGTGTGGACATAGAGTAGTTTTGATAATATTGATGAGGGCTACAAAATTTTCACTCTTCATTGGACCTTCGTAAGGCGATTGTCATCATGAATATTGATAAAGATTCTGTGGCTAGAAGGAATTCGAACTGAACTGCTATGTCAATATAATTGTCCCATAGGTTACGTGCGTGTCCTGTAGCTACGCGGAAAGTTTTGGAGCGTTTATGCGAGACTTTGTGTTCTATGTCTTTTAGCTATTTCTTCGCTCGGCGCCGCTATCGAACATTAGCAACGTGTGTATGCTCTCTGTGGATCAATGTTTCTTTAATGAACAGTGATAAACAGTTAGATATCGAATATATTGCTTCGGGGCCTAGTCCACTTTCGCGCTGTATGAATTCATCTGGCCAAAATTCCCTTTCCCGAAACCCTTGTGTAGCTGTTTGATAGCTATTTGTCTGGTTATAATTATTACTGGCGGGTCGTCGGGAGCGTCTCTAATTACTTCTAGCATTCTTGTTGTTTCGCCTCCATGGGTAATGGTTACCTCTCGAGTTGCTATATCTTCTCCGACAGGTCTGAAATGAGTTGCGATTCGCTTTGGGGCATGGGCCTTCATGATAATAAGGCTCTTGAACTAAATTAGAACAAGTTGGGCATCGCCATTTTGCTGATTGGCGAAATGATCTATGGTTATATTGACTGTTTGTAAGCCTGAAACTTGATCTGTTGTTTTGCAATTTGGAGATCCTATTGATGATTGTCTCGCTTATTTTCCCTTTTTAACTCGGACATTTCATTGGTGATCTCGTTGACGTTAACTATCTATTATTTTGTATAGTAGTGGTCTATTGTTATGCCACGTTCCATAAGAGTGCCTGTTCGCCAGTCTTTGTAGGAAGGTCCTATTCACTGCTTGAGCATCTTTGTCTGATAAGTGCTCAAATATCATTGCAGTGATAAAGGTATTCACTATCGGGGAGTATGCTTCTTCTACAATCTGACAATTTGTATGAGTTTCGAAGTCGGGGGCGTTGAAATTTTTTTCGGTAATTACGTTCTCTAATACAAGTGTGCGCCGTTCTTCCATCTTGATTTCAACACGTTCCTTTTTTTATTATGTTTCATATCGACTTATATAAGTCGAGTGGTGATTCGTCCAACTCTCGATCTCGCCACGTTCAAAATTATATTCGAAGTAATCAGGTAGATATGCTTTAATCAGTTTGTAGAATTTATCTAGCGTCTCCCGGATTAGTTTAATGTATTTAAAATATTTTTGTGTAGACTTATATGGGCCTCCGGATAACTTATTCTGTTCGTTATAGATGATTCCTCTGGGAATTGTTCCCAATCTATTTTATTTTGCTTTATTAGCCACTTACACTCGTTCATATCTAATGGTACTCCCATTTTGAAGCTATTCTTCCTTGTACTTTTACGAGCTTCCCAAGTCCATTTGTGTTGGACGATGATGTTTTTCCTATCCGCATCGACAGTGGCTAATGGTCTGTTCGTCGAATTTGATAATAGAGTGCCATCTATCGGTCCTATTAAGTTGAATGTTCTACCTATTATTTGGCTCCGCTGTAGGACCTTCTTTTTTGGGTTATTGGGGTTAAAAGACTTGGATTTATAAAAAAATGGAGACTGCTTCACTATTTATTTAATAAAAAATGTTTACAACGTGAGACCATTAGTTTTTTTCTATCGTCAAAACCCTTAGTGCTGTAGTTAGTAAACCATTTGATTTCTTCAAAAAAAACCAACACTGCTCTAGTTTATATTCGATAAAAAATGTTCTGTAGATCATAAGACCGCCATGTTTTGTATGCCCTGAGAATCATACAAAGGCAAAACACTGACAAAATTTGGATTGAATTAGATGCCCGACCGCTGAGATAATGGCAGTTAAATTTTGCAAGTCGCTTCAATTTTCACAAAAGCGCCAAAACGATTTCTGCCTGCCAAATTAGTTACACTGAACTATTTTTGTATGAAGGGTATTTGTAATCCCTCTAATCTGTTAATATTTGAAGCAGATCCATCCATTCGTTCTCCAGATATCTCCGAAAGAAGAACGTTTTTGGCGTGTTAAGATCCCTTCACGGTCTCCACTGGTTAAATGATGTAAGGAAAGCGTATGTATTATCGATTTCTCAATTAGATTATTTGGGACGATTTTCAGACCGGAAATCGCACCGAAAGTAGGCAAAATTCTTAATTTTCACCCAAAATGGTAAGAATTGACTGGTGCTACAAATTGCTAAATATGCAGGCTAGCTGAAGAGCGCGAGCCGTGTAAATGGGAACGAACTATATTTAAAGCTTTGTATTCCCGATAACCCTACGCACTTAGATAAAAGGTTCGACAAGAAAATTGCTAATACTGGAGATGTATATTATTAGCGATTACCATATGTCAAAATGTATTCAATCTGAAAATATTCAAGAAAACCGTTTATGCGATAACGTACCATACGGACCAGGTAACTGGGTTGTGATGCTGAAAATATATAGCTATTGTCTTAATGCTTTATAGTTTTGAACAATACTTTTAACGGGTTTTCAGTACCTGTACAATAATCGGGCACTGGACTATGTTTACTTTTATACTATTTCCCTCGTAAATTTAGTCCGGTGTCAACATCTAAGAACGCGCAAGTCCAGTAGTATTCCTCTTATCCTTTTCCATTATTCAGTTATCTTGGGCAGTTTAATAAGCATTATTATTATCCAAAATATTGGTATTGTAATCTTTCCTGTCGTTGTCAGTGTTTTTGTGTTTACTTCGTTATGTATAATTTTTAATTCAAAACCGAAGCACGATAATCCCTTACGTTACCTTTTAATGAATTCTCTTATTCTTCATATATTTCCAAGTCATTATTTAATTCATTCGCAGACATACTGTCAATCAAATTTTCTCTTTAGAATTTATATGGTCAGTTATTAAATAATTGGTGTGGTTATTAGAATATTATAGTTAATTGTCTGTTATTGCTGTTTTATAAAACATATATTACGGCTTTCTAGCAAATCTAATTATATTTTATATAAATTATGTTAGTATCATGCGGAACGGGAAACATTCACTTTAGAAAAATATACAGAAATTTTATTTTATTTAAAATATTATTTTAATAATAAAAAATTTTATTTTTTGATAGAAAGTAAATGTTGAATGTAGAAAAACAAACCTTTTGTTTAATATCAGGAATCTGATTATCGTTAATCTGCCTAGTCATGCCGTATTTGAAACATACAATATCATTATTCAGTAGCAGATGATAGTAGTTTGCTTCTGAAATGCTTTGGTTCGCAGTCAGAGAACATATATAGTGGTATTTTACTAAATAATATTACGTTTTAGAGGTTATTGTCATGGTGATATTTAATCACATAGAGAAACGTAAAACAGAAATAGAGATTATTCTGTTTGTCTGTTTAGTTCGGTGACTATGTCCAGAAGTTTTAGAAATCAAAATTATTGTGAAACAGTGAAAAAATTAAGTGTCATGTTTTGTTAATTTTAAAAATATTTGATAAAATAAACGAAAAAATCACAAATGTGAAAATTATATGTTGATTTAAAAAGTTAAAGACCTTGGTAAAGTCATCTGTTAAAATCGAGAAATGATTTCATGTTTAGTGGTGGATTATTAAAAAAGTAAAAATATAGAAAGACAGAAAATACAGATTTTGATAAGTATAACGATTATCTGGGCAATGGGCGCTGTAATGTTGCAAGTTATTAGAAACGACATAGTGTTTTCAGGAAGCACATATGATAGTCATGCAGGTGTTTCCTGTTTGGGCACCCAAAACAGCATGCACCTGTCCATATATTTCTGACTCGACTATTTGGAGTCTTCTCGACTATTTGGAGTCTTCTCTAATGAGTCATCCATGAGTCATGCCTCGTATGCACCTGTTCGTACCCGGATGTAGGAGACTAGATTATCCTGTATGCGTCATCTATTTGCGCCATACCTCGGCTCTAAACATGATGCACCTGTTATGTATATATTGTTGACTCAACAATTTAGTTAGTATTCCGGTGTGGTGAGTCATCTATGACTCATGTTTATTCTTTAGCTCTCACAATATATTGATGACTCAACCGTTTAGTTAGTCTTTGCATAATAGGAGTCATGTCCATTGGCTCTTTTTCGACTCACTGACCAATGTTTTGCGTTTTACTCGAAACTGACGAGAGCTAGGTTATAATCCCCCCTAACTTGAATCTAGAAACCTTTACATGTTGTAGACCGGAAGTACGCTGAAGTGCTACCAGAAACGGAAATTGATATATTGGAGATCGGAATAACATATGATGTTTGTGTTCGAATGAGTTTAAGTCAAAAATATTTATTACATTTAGATAACTTTGGGTACCTAATAAATGACTCGTGGGAGAGCTCCAAACAGCTGTGTCTTGCGTATGAAGGCATAGACTTGCATTTCCACATACAATTCTTTACTTCTTCAATTCAATATTACAACCAGAAGTGAACCTATAAATGAACAATCCGAAAATTTCCGATGGAAACTTGCCTAGGTACGTTTTTTATCCGACAAATAAAAATACTACTTGTATGATTTGCTAATTATTTGCAAACTAATGCTCGTTGAAAAATATAGAGAGAATAACACAGCAATATACATGCGTGAAATATACCAAATAATTAATAAATCTTTTTCGTTTATCTTTTTCAAATAGTTACATTATGATAGGGATTAAAATCACTAGTGGTATTAATTTGAAGGTTTGAGATTTTAATCCGGGGTGTGGTTCATTCTCCAATTTCTGGAAGCCTAAAAAAAAGATCATTTATTTTCGAACATGTTATCATCTCATCTAATAAAATATATCAAAAATCCTCGGTCTCAAAAATATCGCAAAAGTCCTTATTTCAGTCTCTTATTTTGGCATTCAATGATAATATGATAAGCCAACTAGTAGATACCATTTCGTGATACCTCTTCGTATCTATCTCGAAACGAATCAATATCTGTTAATGAAATGTTTACCATTAGATTACTAAGGGCTCAATCATTCAACAGGTATATTTAGTTTGGATATTATTATTCTAGAAGCTGCACATTAAGGCACCACGTAATTGTATTAGTTGATAATGATGTGCATAGGCTAATTTTGGACGCCATTTTCTCAGCCGTAAGTGAATTTTCTGAATAAGAAAACTTTAAATACTCAGCTGGTACCAACATTTTTGAAAAAGTCTCTTATTTAAGCAAATTTAAAAAAATCAAATTTTGAATATTCTAGATTTCTCTTTTTCTTGTTTTTGTTTCTGCATTTCTAAATCCATGAAAATGTCTGGAAACATAGAGAACAGATGCAAAACAAAACCTAGAGTCGCAAGAGCAATTAATGACTGCAGTGCCATTTACCAAAACAGTTTCTGTACGCCCATGTCACTTGCAATGTTTTTCAGAACTAGCTTTTCAACTAATATTTGAATTTACTTTTATTTCCCCATTTATTTCTAGTTGTGAACCATAATCAAGGAATAAAAAAGGAGGCTGGTATATTGAATTGTGAAGGCCAAACTAAGCCAAATCTCGGATATAAACGCAAGCATCAGGAATCTCTCGACCTATTTGAAGAGCAATTAGTCATCAAAATAGCAGAACATACAGAAACTGAATACCCAACAAAATTGATTTATTTGACGCTGGAATTAATTGAAAAAAATCTAAAAAATGAAAAGTTTTCAGGCGAATACCAATTTTCAAATAGTTACATTATGATAGAGATTAAAATCACTAGTGATACTAATTTGAAGGTTTGAGATTTTAATCCGTCGGGTGTGGTTCATTCTCCAATTTCTGGAAGCCTAAAAAAAGATCATTTATTTTCGAACATGTTATCATCTCATTTAATAATATATATCAAAAACCCTCGGTCTCAAAAATATCGCAAAAGTCCTGATTTCAGTCTCTTATTTTGGCATCCAATGATAATATGATACGCCAAATAGTAACCCTATTTCTCTCGCTCTCTCTATCAAAATTGTCTTTTAATAGTCTTTTAATACTAGTGTATGTATTAAATTTGGTGATGGGTCATCTAGGAGCTAGGCAATAGGAGTAATGTATTTTTCACCCTCGTTCTCTTTCAGATCATACGATATTTTTCCATTTATCCCTAAGTAGTATATGCTTTAATTACATTTTTACTATTATAAAACTAAGGGTTCAGTCTTTCAACATATGTATTATTTAGATATTAGTCATCTATAGACTTCGCGTTAGTGAGTAGAACAAAAATGGAACATATTTTATTTCAGTCACCCGGTACCAAGTGGTCACACTGTTGTGACCAACACACTGTACACTACAAATTGACGACATAATGTAACCCATTGTTTAATATTTTAACAGACTTATACTACCATATCCGAAATTGATTCATTGATAGCTCCAAATGCAATTTAGTTTATTTGAATTTCTTCATTTTCATCAGTTTTAATCCAAATTAACGGAGCATTCCCTGCAGAGATTTGTCTCGCGTTTATTTTGTTAGACACCTTTTAAACCATGAAATTGACTTAAATGGAGAACTATGATATTTCATTGTTTTTGATGTTGAATTAAATTATGGTGCCAGATCCATTAGAGACTTCATGGTTTCAAATACAACTAACATCTGTCAGGCACACAATTGGCTTTTTTTTTGTCACGGACCCTGTTTTTAGCGTTTTTAAGGCGACGTGGTTGAATGCTTGATTGATCCCTATCGACCCCCACCTAAATTGGAAGTGTGATTTTTTGGAACTATTTTTAGACCGGAAGTACCGCCGGAAGTGGCAGATGAAAACCGAAAGTTCGTTATTTTGAATCGGGAATCCCAGAAAATTGTTGCCGGAGATGACCTCTAGTGGAAAAGTATCTTTAAAAAATGTAAGTATCTAGAGGTACTTAGTAATTTGCACTTTAAAAATGTAGTTTTTTACCTCTTAAGAAAGCTGTCTTAGGTAGGAAAACTTTAAGCAGCATTCCCGCCGAGAACTATATCTAACTATAACTTTAGACTATGAATTTTGAGGCAAAAAACGAAAAATTCTCCTGGTTATATTGATCTGGCCTAACAATTTAAGCGTATATAATGGTAAGTAACTCACAATATTCGCACGTAAACTTTTTGAGAAACACAAACAAAATCTTTTGTATCAAATGATATTATTGTTTCGGGATAAGAGTGTCGAGGCTTATCAACCTTGCTATATATAATATTAACGAAATACGTATGTAGAATACGACGAGATTTGGTGTAGAGGTGGATGGAGATCAGTCGAACAATATGAGACAAAAATAAACGAATTCTGATAAAGAGTTCGATTGTTTTAGGGAAACTGGGCACCAAATGACTCCCAAATTTGCGTGGGCGGGATATGCCCACGGTTGGTACAGAGGTAGAGGGAGATGAGGGGAAGAATATGAGATATAAAAGTACCAATTCTGATAGTTGTCGATAGTTATACGGAATAATAATATATATATAATATCGTAATAGCGTATATATAATATTAGAATCCTGGAGACGGAAGTCATTGAATCAATCTCCGGGACAAAAAAAAACTATTTTGTGCCAGAGGTACTTAGGTACCTAGGTGCCTGAGAGATATGCATTAAATTGTATATTTGCCATCAAAAATATATGCCATAACATGACGCCAAATATGGCGTCAGAATCTACTAATGGGTTAGTTTTTGCACGCACTGAAGGGATAATCAATTAAGAGCAACTGATCCAATTATAATAAAATGCGTATAACCTGGATCTTCGTCACGGCCACGGTCAAAATTGGATTCGATACTTTTAGAACCAGACTCCTAATTTGCATGTTGTTCTTGTTGGAAAGATTTGGCCTCCAAATAGCTTTAGACGCAAGATACATTTCGTTGCTTAGTAGACGTGTGTCGGAGAATGGCGTTAAGTGAAAAATACACAACGTATTGCAAAATAAACAATAGTATAACTTATAACCTAAAGCCGTGGACGTCTCTTTCATTGCATTGAGCGTGTTTGGTAATATAAGTATTCAGAGGTTGGCGTTAACACGCGCTTTTAATTGAACCTTTCAAGCGCTTTTATTTGAATCTTTCAAGCAAATACAGAAACTAAATTATTGGTAATCTGTTTTACTACCCTACATCACCAGTTAGTTCTCACCTGTTAATTACGCAAAACGAGCAATTGCCTACTAAGTATGCACTTTATAAGTTACGGTCGTGCTTACTCGACCAAGAACCTGATGGTTGAGTAAGGATACAGATTAACCCGGGCAAGCTTCACCAGCAAATTATCTCTTCCGGTGAAGCTTGTCTACTGGTGAATAGATTAAGTTAAGAGAAAGGGATCTCTGCTGCCTAATAGCAAAATATATATTCTTCCAACTGCTGGCGAAGCTCGTCTACTGGTCGGTAGACAGAACTTTGTAACGACAAATACAGGCTGTCTACCGAAATAGTATATTTAAAGTGAGAAAGATCTATGCTGCTACTGACAGATAATATCCAATAAATAAATATCTCTACCGTCTACTGCTGGACTATTTTGACGGTAAAATTTGTCTACTGGTTAGTACACTAGCGGCCATGACCATAGTAGTGGGCGAAGACCATTAGGAAGAAGCTGGAAAGGAATATGTTGTATATATATATATTTTGGGAAACCTGCGATAAAAGCAAAAAACCTATTTATGGACCGAATTTATGGCAAGCAAAGAATTCCCTAATGTTTGCCGGCAATTGTAAGATTTTCACAACAGGACTGGGATCAGTGGCTAGGTTTGAGACATTAGAGGGCACCAGTAGAATGAGATAATTAACTGCACTTATTGCTTCCCGAAAAGTGGACGATAATAGATAGACCTGTAGAGAGAGGAAGGAAAATGTAGATAGATCCGATAGATTCCAAGGTGAACTAAGCGAGGTAGGAGAGAATTTCCTCAGGTGATTTCGCGCAGTTTGGCGGAAGCTATGCGATGGACAAATATATTACTATTTAATCAGCCATACAAAAGCTCGATGTCTTTTTATGGCCATTCTGCGTAGCATAGATATAAAACACGCAGGATGGCCATCTATTCTTAGGGAAATTATAAAGAGAGAGGATACCCACTTATACAGTAATAAGGAGAGAAATAAATAAACATTTCAGACAAAGGTCGGAGGACGGATTTCTCGGATAGAAGAATAATTTATTAATTTGCAGGATAACAGAAGTGACAACTTAAAGTGTTTGTCAAAGGACGCCCACGGAATTACATTTCAGATGGCATGTCAAAGTATGATGAAGGAGGAAAAATAATGCATGAAACAGTAAAATTATTACTCCAATCTGGAAGAGATACATTGTGATAAAGATTACTCGAAATTCTAGTGGATACAATTCTGAAGCTGAAAAACATAATACGATGGAAAATACACACAATACATGTTCTAAAGCATATGCGCTTGTGCGTTAGTGCCAGAATGTTCATCGGGAACAAAATGGTTACGAACACTAGACATCTTGGATAGGTGTGTAAAAGAAATACGCTGACTGGCGACGAGAAAGTTTGTCGTTAAGGGCAATTTTAGATGACCAAATTCAGTCTTTGCGGGGAACGATGTCATATGATATTAATGACAAAGGATTGACTATGGAACGTATTTTAGCTATATTGATGTATTATGGATCAAAAAATTCGAGTATAGTTTGAGCTTTGAGCTAAGAGTTACGAAAGAATAGGCTGTTCTCTTTGGATTAAAACAGTAGACTTGTGAGGGTCATATATAGGACTCGCATTATAAAAAATAAGTAATCCCAAAATTACCATGTTAAACTTTTACGTGCAATTTGATGAGTATTATTCGGGAGATATAGATATGTTTACGGTAATGTATTACCTAATGGGATTTTCCCTAGAATTAACAGCGATAGAAATTTAGTATCAAATCTATCGTATCAAATCTATCGTATCAAATCTATCGTATCAAATCTATCGTATCAAATCTATCGTATCAAATC
>SCLF01116837.1:0-18873 GCA_004367975.1 Mesochordaeus erythrocephalus
TTTTGACAAAATTTTGTGCATCTTTTTTCGAAAATGATAAGTTGCAAGCTCTTTTACTGCTATATCATTGAAGTTGGTGGTGTTCGTATCCAGCCGAAAAGACTTAATAGTCAACCTTACTAGCTTGTTCCAGAATTCTACGCAATTACTTTCCGGGTCGAATTGTAACATTTCCAGTGGCTTTGTGTACCCGACGCGATCTTTCCTGGTATGCCTCCTGAATATTTCTTCAAAATATGACATGATACCTTCCACCAAAATTATATCCTGAATAATGGTTTGACTCAAGACGTCGCATTAAATAGCACCGAGTAAAAGGTCGCTTTGGCTGATTTAAGGTAACCCAGCACGTTTCATACACCATACGTTTGAAATAAACCATTACAATGGACTTTCGCTACCAGGTGCCAATTTACACAGTTCTAATACCTTTAGTAAAAAAAGCGATTCATTGTAGCCAACGCTAAAGTTAGGACGACTAATTTCCGAAATTTGGTTATCGGCCGCGAATTTGAAATCACCATTTTCATCAAAAACCTCTGACTTCGGTACCGTTGTGTGTACATAAAATGTTAGTGTTTCCACTGGAGCTATATCTTCATCATCACTTCTATCATTCTCTTCGACCAATATTTCGTATGTGATTTCAATTTCAAATAACTTAAAATGCGCTGAATAATTGTCTCCATTAAACGTCTGTAGAATTGCAGACATTAATTGTACGTTAGGACACCATTTAATATCTTCCAGTATTTCCGTTAATCCACGAACGCTTTTGTGATTATCTTTATTCTTTAATGCATTTTTACCTCTTGGAACGTCTTCGCTAACGCTATTGCTGCTGATATTAGACCAATCGTTGTTGTTACTGGTGTTACAGCTGCGTTAACTTTTAAGCTTTCAGAAAAACAAAAACGGGAAAGTTTTTAAATGACCCGATATTGAAAGTAGATATCTTCCGGTGAAATTTGATCAGCAAAATTCCAGCTCGCTTTCAGCGTTTAATGGACGAAGTAGCTGGTAAATATGGATGATTAACCATTTGACGATGAATTGCTATCCTTCACACGTATTGCCAAATTCTCAACGTAGAACTTTGATCGTAACGTTATTTGGTGGACAGGCTGCCTCTGGGGCCAAAACAAGACGCGAACAGCTTCTATTATGAAGTTCATATTAAGAAAATTGGTCGATTTGGAAGCCATCGACTACTTAATCACGTCACATTAACTAAATCAGCTGAAAAGCATTAAATTGAGATGCCGTAATCACAAAAATATGATCTAAATTTAGCATGCAAAATCCGAACATAGATTTTTGGCGGCGAATATATCGAATTTAATGCTTGGTTTAAACGGGAAGATTTTACCTGGAAAACCTCAGAAACCCCGAGATTAACAATGGCAGTGACTTTGTGGGCGAATTTACCGTGCATTGGGTAAAAAGAACTAAAAACATCGTTCGCTGAAGTTTTGTTTTTCACGAATAGCCGTAAATTTTGAATTAGCCTTGATTAGAATGTGGAAAAGTCAAATGATAATAATAATTTTGAAAGTGAATTGTTTAAAGCTAAACCGATATAACTAATTTACTGAAAAATGTCTAGAACCGAATAAATGAGCGTCAACGAAAATCCAGCTTTTAATGAACTCCACAAAATAATACGGTGAGGTTGCAACAATTGTCTGATCGTATATTTTCTTCTCGATCGTCTCACCGAAAAATCAATGAATAGTTTGTAAAAAAAGGTTTACCATTAGAAACCTAAACATTCACCGTTCAAATGGTAGACATTTTATTAAAAACTGTTCATTGATTTTCTGGTGAGACGATCGAGAAGAAAATATACGATCGGACAATTTTTGCAACATCACCGTAGTTGCCAAATTTTCTGGTTCAGTTAACACTCAACTTCGCCAATTATATTCATATGCTGTAAATAATTCCAACATATTAATTAAATGCTGGTGGAGTTTTGAAATTTACAAATAAATATAATCTGCCTGGATTACGACCAACCTGACCTATTCAAATATAATGTAGTACCATTTGAAGTCTTAGATAAATGTCACAATACAGATAACGCGCGATAAAACCCTATTCAAATATCTTTATGGTGTTATTTCTTGCTGTAAGTCTTAGCTGGTTAAAATAAAATAAGTAATTGAAAAATAATATATCCTATTAATCTGGGTTCGCACTTAAAATGAAGCCAATCGACTTTACAGTCGATTATTCATAATTATTATTTAAAATAGAATATATATGTAGAATTACTAAATTACCTCCCTATGGCAGGGAAATGTAAAAAATTATTGGATCGAACCACGGATACTTAGTATCCTACTCCCCTGAATATAGGATATAGCGATGAAATCCTATTACCAGAAACGAACGATAAATTATGGATTTTTAAATTGTATAAATTAAAACTCACAACTTCCAATGCGAACATAACAAATATCGACGAAAACAGACAAAGTCACTTCAGTACTGTAAAGTACCGCCTATTCGGACATAAAATTCGTAATTAACTCGCGATCATTCGGTTGACGAAATCTCAGTTTGGCTGGCGAACCAGCGCAAATCCTCTATATCTAGCTACGCATTTTTAATTTGGGCCGAAGAATTTAATTTATAGCTGAAATATGGAAATATGGAATGCACTCGGAACGCTAATTAAGAATATATTCGGTATATAGCTTCCATATATGTTGGGACAAATTATATGTTTCATTTAATTGAAAAACAATAAGGTATTAAAAATCATAAACGGTTGGTTAAATTGGAGAGGTTACGATTGTTCGTGATTGAAAATTTTTGAAAACATGATGTTACATTATTTGAAAAAGTTAATTATTAATTAATTGTGGGTAATTAATTACGGGAGTGTAAAGTTGTATATTTTTGGTTAAATTACAAGCAATAGAATAACAATTCGACTTTCGATCCGTCGGCAAATAAACGATGAGTGTCCGAAACGTGTAGAAACCACTTTCAATACGTTTAACAACACTCCAATTAATTTGGTAATTCACAACAAATCTGCCATGACAATTGTTACTGAACGTCCTCCACATATTATTAATTTGTATTATGGGAAAATTCAGGGTGAAACCGATGGGGACCATAATCCAAGTCATCGACACTAGTCTCAAAATGTGCACGGCGTGTAGTAAGACGATATAAACTCGTTTGGCACAGTTACATTTCCTAACCATACCTGTAAAGGTGTAAATAATTGCTATATCCTCTGCCTAGCTGCTGAACCTGATTAGTATATTGGTTCGTTCCATATTGTTAGACGGAATTTAGCCTGTTGGGGGAGGTAATAATTTAAATATGCATATGTATAATAATATATATAATAATTAGGAATAATTTAGACGGTTTACTTGTTAAACACACATACAAACCTTATTGATCATATGCTTATAGCGTTAACATATATTTACTTCGGTATGTCTTAACTTCATAGTTAAAGATGAAATATATAGGGATATAAGCGGATTATGAAAACTATAGGTAACCCACCCATAACCGGCAACATCCAATGAACATACAATACTCCTCTCTTTCGTTTCAAAGCTAAACATCGTAACTGAGCATTGTTTAGTATTTCATTGGCTCTACTGTTTAACCCACGTCCGGCAAATAAACTATTTGGGAATATTCATAAATGGGTCAACCGTCTACCATATGGAACGAACCAATATACTAATTAGGTTCCGTAGGTAGGCAGAGGATATATATACATGCGGTATTATCCGCTTTTGGTTGTCGTGCTGATTTTTTGGTCCCACATTTGTTCCTATTGATATCTCACACGCAACCTTTTGGTCGTTTTGCCCACGTCCCTGCTTTTAGTGTTTTTAGAGCCTTAGAGCGTTTCCCCCTTTCAGACCGGAAGTGTCAGGTAAAGGCCGGAAATCGATTATTTTGAAACGGGAATCACACCAAATTGTTGCCACTAGTGGACAACTAACTTCAACAAAATTAGTACTTAGGAAATGCCGCTTTAAAAAATCCAACTTTTTACAATTTAAGACAGCTGTGTTTTAAATATTTTGGTAGAAATTTGGAATGGAACCGTCGAAACTTATCGATCGATCAATAGTTCAGCGGACCGAAAAATGAGCTTCTTAACCAGTGGATATCGTAAAGGGACAAAGCGTCCAAAACGCTCTTCATTCGAAGATATCTCGATGAAAAACGTTCAGAGTAACTAATTTGGCAGACCAAAAGAGTTTTCTCGCTTTTTGTGACAATACAAGCGATTTGTAAAATTTAACTGCCATTATCTTAGCGGTAGGAGCTCTATCTCAATCCAAATTTTGTCAGTGTTGTACCTTTGTATCATTGTCGTTACAGACAAAAAATGGTTGATGTATCCACATAACATGTTTTATTCAATATACACTGCAGCAGTGTCGTGTTTTTGTAGAAATCCAGCGGTTTACTAATTACAGATCTAACATTTTAACGGTAGGAACTCGGTTTCAATTTACCTCTGGGTATCTATGTTGGCATAGAGAAAAAATAATGGTCTTACGTTGTAAACAACATTTTTTATTGAACATATACTGAACTTTTTGTTCCGAAATCCAACGGTTTACCGACTACAAGTCCAAGTCGTTTAACTGTGATACGAGGTATTGAAATCGCCAATTCCACTTACTTCTCCGCTACTTAACCTTCTTGTCTACCTGCGGTATTTTTGCACTTTCAAACCAACAATAGATTCGATTTTTTCAACTTTTATTCGTTGGTGGTTTCAAGTTCGCCTAGATATCTTTTGAGATATATTTTGGGAAATATAGAATGGTTAAAATCCACCAGGTCCAAAGTTGTATACCCCAAAAATGTCCCTAGGCCTACACGCTTGATTTCCCCACCTCTATGGGCCTCTAGTGCCAAACTGGAGTCGAGGGTCACCGAAATGTGAACTTTTAAAGTCCAATTTGAATGACGCCAATTCTCCCTCTGACCTAGTCCCAATCGCCAAATTTGATCAATTTCGACTTTTAGAGTTTTCAAATTTTGTCCAGTTTCAACTTACTTTGGCTCTTTTTAACTCTCCCCCGTTTTACCTACATAATTGTAAAAATAGTTGTATTCAGAATTTTGGTGGTTTCTCTTTCTATTTCTTTATACCAATTTTCACGACATTAAAAAATGACGAAAGATTTAGAAGAACCTAATTTTAGTTTTATGTTCTTAGTTTACGAAGAGGGTTGTTACAGTTTTTACACTAATATTTAGAGTAAATCATATTTACCTGGAATCCCTGGGAAGTTTAGATTTTCCTGGATTTCCGATTCCATTACTGATCTCGTTCTTGTTTGTTGCACAGAATTCTGACCTCTTGGTGTCAACCGTAATAAATCAGCTTCATATTATTAATGTTCTTTGGGTATCCTTGTTGACATAGAAAAATAACGTATATTATAAGTAACCTGTCGAACCTCAAGGAATCTATAAAATCTTCCATCCACTAACTATAATATTCCAGGATTTATTTTCGCCATAAACCTATAAATCGATAAATATCGATTGACAATATTAAATTTTGAAAAGAGAAAGATTGGATACAGATATACGTGGATTATTAACGGTATCAAATAATTCCAACTAATTACTAATAATACATATCTGTTATTAAGCTAGGTACACTGAATTATTTGTATTTCTAGAGATATTATTTGATAAAAATTGAGATTATTTGAATGTAATTTCGAGTATACAATATTCTACAACTTAAATAGAAATAGCGTTTTCGGTTTATTGGCGGAGTATATTTTCACTTCTCTCTCCCTTTGTTCGTCTGAAAGTTAATCCCTTGCTTTCAACGACTTGCGAGTAAAAATACTAGCCTAAACATTCGTTCATTCTAGTGCCAATATTGTTAATGCTCAATGGTTCTCCAAGTACAGTTACACATTTTTGTTCGCGGACCCTGTTGTTAGCGTTTTTAAGAATGTTTTCTGAATCTTTGATTTACCCATACTGCACGTGTAATTTTTTGCGACAATTTTAGACCGGAAGTACCGCAGGAAGTGACAACTGAAAACCGGAAATTGATTATTTTGAATCTTGAATCACACCAAATTGTTGCCCGAGACGACCTCTAGTGGAAAACTACCTTCAAGAAATTTTCAGCCGGGTCATAATTAAGTGGATAAGAAAAGTCAAAGAAATTAATTATTTCAGAAGATTTATGTTTTTGTGTGCTTAATTCTTCCAGATATTAATTGAAGTGAGTGCTGTTCAATTAAGAATAAGAACGAGCACGATCGTAAATACAAGTGAAACAGACCAGGCTATTAGGGAACTGACTATTAGATAACAGGAATACCAAAATAGTACTCAACGGATACGCGCATGTGTGTATTTGGGGGTTTTAATTTGGATTCGAGCTAATATTACTGAAATTCCGTATATTCCTATTCACTTCTCAATTACATCATCTTTGCAACCATAATCGGAGCGGAAATCGCACGTAAAGTAGGTAAAATTGCGCAATTTTAACCAACAATGGTTACAATTCGCTGGTAATAACTACAAGCTACTGTGTATGCAAACTGCTTGACTCTGAACAAAATCTATTGAAAACTGTATTATTTGAACGCGTATTAATCCGTATCAATAATGAATATAAATTCCAAAAAAAAACAAATAAATATGGTAGTTCTGGAGATTGAAATAATTCGATTGACCTCTGCGACCAAAATGTATAATTGTGTGCCTGATGATCTGGGATATCAATAAATTGTATAAACTAGGAAAATAGTAATTTCCAGAAGTGAGTTGGATACGATTTCAAGAAAAACCTATCCTGAAGTATGCCACTAACCTTACTAAACTTTATATTGTAGACGTGTATTCCAGTAGAGTATTTGCTTAACCTATATACGCCACTTTTTATTTCGCTTTTTATTTCGCCAAAACCCTTTTCCAGATCTCGTTTTTAGATAACCTTTTTATACTCAACGTCTTGCACCGCTTTCTTTTATCAATAACCATAGACTAACCCTATATTACCGTACAATACAAAGTCTAGGTCACATAAACAAGGTCAGGGGTGTTACATCGGCACCGTCGCTGTTGAAATATTGAGCAGCATGTAACGAATTCTAGTAGGTGGGAAATGTATGAACATTTGGAATCTTTGAACGTGTCATTCCTATTCGGTGGAGTCGACGCTGGAGGAGGGGGAGAATAAAAGATGAATAACGAAAGAAGGGCATTATGTGATCTAATAAACAGTTCTCTTATACGGGTTATACACGTGTCTAAATTGTGTCTGATTTTGTAACGTGAACTTGACGTCAAATGGAAAAGTGGATATGGTTTAAAACTTGGAATGGTTTAAATGTTGTGGCCTTTACTTTTGTGGATCGTTTTGGTTCCGTTTATGGGTTAAAGTGCGAAAAGTGCTGACTTGATCACGGTTTACAGCACCATGTCGTACGTCCACCCCCAAATGCCCCAATGTGTCCGGAAAGTATTCCGCTATGTGATCAATGTCCTAATTCGTTAGGAACTTCTTGTTGATTAATCGGCGATTGTTAACTTTTATGTTTATTTATGTATTAAACTATCTAAACAAGTGTCAGTTGGACTAATAGACTGAATAATTTAAATTATTAAAAATAATACAATGCCTATGCGTCGATTAAAATTTAACTTGCTTAGTCTAGTGATACAGGTTTAGGCGAGGATATTAGCCTATGTTCCTATATATATTGAATGCATAAATCAACTTAAAATGTTAACACTATTTATATTATAATATAGTATTATCATTTGCTCCAGCCGAGAGAGCCTAAAAAGACTTTCCAGAAATTGAACGTAAAGAATCTCAACACTTCAAGTATTTAGTTTCAGTAACTATCCCCTATTATTTTCACATATCATTTATCAAACATTCTAACCATAGTTAAGTGGATAGACAAACAGGATCTTGACGAGATTGAGGTCAAAATTATGATTAAAATACTGGTTCATATTTTCCATTATCCAAGTTTTAAAAAACGTCAGATACAGTATGTCACAACCCTGTCAAAACTGCCCCCGGGGTCCAGGGAGAAACTGATCTGTTAGCGTGACTCAAAACAGCGGGGGGGGTCGAATTCAAGTGTATCTGTTTTGGCAATAGGTTTAAAACGAATAATCGCAGTATCTTTTCGGTACTTGTATTGGATGCACAGGGGCCTAATTAATCTAGCACGATTTAGTTCGGTGAGTTGCCATGCCCCCACGAGTTAAAATTAATGTTTAAAAAAGGTCTTTTTCACCTGTTAACTGTACGACGCAGTATAATTTTGGATATTCTGGGAACATATTCGGAACCACATGGAAAAACTCTATCAGACTAACTAAGTCTCGTTAACCGATCAGTTGCTCCCTGGACCCCGGTGGGGGAGGGGCCAGTTTTAACAGGGGTGTGTCAATGATCAGCACTCTTTACAACCACGGCTAGAGTACTAGGCAACGCTCAGGTAGCCCAAAAAATCCTTGATACTTCCCAGGGGTACATGATAAATCGACCAATATTTATTTAATATTTTTAGATGTGCTGATAACGATCCAACTGTGGAAATCTACCAAAATGGGTTGACACATCAATCAAGATTTAAATTCCAGATGTTTAAATGGAGATGGAGTGCCGATCCCATATATCTTCATTGTGAAGTCGATGTTTGTAACAAGACTTCTGAAGTTTGCACCGGTCGCAATGTGAGTAGTCAGTGATTTAACCTTGCCTGGAGCAAAAGTCTCCCTCAATTCAAAACAGCAGATTACCTCGAATGAAATAATGAAAAAAAAAAACTGAAATGTGCAATTTTACAATGAATGTGGAGCTCCTCCGAGTGGCTAGAATACAGGGATGAGGGGCCGATGACCCCCAACTATCAAATCATTGCTTGTGTTTTAATTATGGACTCGTGGTAATTGTTTTGTGCCATTTGCTCTATAGCACAAATTTTAGAACCCATCTGTATTCAGTACCGAGAAGTGAACCAAAATAACCAAAAGACAATATTGACATTATTATATATTGAAAATATCCATGTTTGACAATTACGACAAAAGTTATGTAGTTAATTTGTTTACAAAAGGAAAAATTTAAACCGGAAGTACCAACAAATTATATTTTGTTTTAATAAATGGCTTCGACAAATTTGACGTGCTAAACTCTAAAGTACAGTGTTAGACAAGGTCAGTTTATTCAGTTCGCCGAATTTTCGAGACAACAAGTTCAAATTTTAAATACTTAGATCCTAACGAGGGACTTAGAAACACCTGAAATTTCGAGTTCGATTTCACTAGAGCTTACAAGGCCAAGGCGGTTACCATGAGTTAAACAGTAGAGATACCATTCCACCATACTTTTTAACTGAGTCTGAAGTTTGAATACATAAGAGTCTGAATCTGATTAGTTAAGAATCCTTATGCCGGTGAACGTTTCATTAGAACTAAATTAACACCTGGAGTTAATGCAGGATATCCGGTAAACAACATTAGTAAATATACAATCATCCTCTACTAGAAAACGCGTGATATTAAAAATACTAATTAAGCGCGTTAATTTATCGTCGTCTCGATGGACAACACTCCAAATCCGGATACTCTTAAACCTGAAAAGGGGTCTACAACTACAAATTGTCTTAAATCTCATTTCCATATTAATCCACATTCGGGATAAATTGTTCACATTGGGACAATTTCTCAAATGCCACCCTACTGTCACATCCGTACCGTCGAATTTATGCTGGTCTTCTTCTCAGCTAGATATATACATAATAATTATTATAACCTATAACTCTGTTCGCCTATATCCCGTATACGCGTAGTGACTATTACCCTTACCACGCAAATTTCATAATCTATTTTAACCAGGAAACCGCACCGAAAGGGAATGTATCGAAATTTACATTCATAGCGGTTTATAGCGATTTATAGCGGTTTATAGCGGGTTTGAATAATGTTGGCGTACATTTGGCAAATATTACTCCACGGTATCCTCTCCCCGACCATAATTGAATGCTACTACCTTGCGGAATTGGTGAGATTGAAAAATAAAGTAAAATAGGGCTGCAAAGATTTAATACACTGTAACACCTTGTAAACTATCGTTCAGTTTTGACTGTAAATCTGATACACAACGTTACAAGTATCATATAACTATGGTCTAAGTAAGGAGGCCTTGGACCGACAATGACCTGATTTCATAAAAAATTAAACCACTTTCGATCGAAATTGCCGCTAAATTCCGGTAAATATATTTAAGTCCCATGCGTGTCCCCAGTTAAGTTTCAACGGGGATGTCGATATCGACCATTGAGCTTCAGTATTATGCGGTTCTCAAACATAAAAATCACATAAAGTTCACATAAAATCAAGCTGCTTGTGTCCTTCAACTTGCTTGGATATTTCAGCAACTTGCAAAAATACGGAATTCTATCCAATTCCAGACGGACTTCCTTTTAACTTCTAAACACCAGAGACCAAACTAATTGTTTTATCATCAGTACTTTCACTTATAATCCAGCCCAAAAATTATAAATACGTTCGTATTGAAGGGTACTGCTTGTGTGAAGGGTCAAACAAAAACGGTAACTACTTAATCTGTATGAATACAAATATTAATCCTCTTGACAAAACGTGGAGAGATGTGGTTTTTCGACCACAAAAATGGCTACAGTTTTTGATGCTTAATCCCGAGGAGTTAGAATTTAAAGTCAGTAATACAAAATTTATCTGCGATTCCAGCCAAACATTTTTTATTCTCTGCAGTTCTCTTATTGTTTATATATTCTATATCCGTCCAGTGAAATGATCGAACTCCAAATTGGATGAATCAAAGAGCGCCTTGGAGGAGACACACATGTATTATTGATAAATTCTCAAGGTTTAAAAGATGTCAATAAACACTATATTTCTTTCTAGCGGTACACCACACTTATGAAATTTTAAGGTAATGTGCTCGGAACAAGGATACATATATTTATATGACTTAAAGACACCCAAGTTACTCCGATATTTAACAAATTGAGTTTAAAGAAATGGCCACTGCTCTCCACATTTTGTCGAAGCGATTTCACTCATTTTTTTCAAGGGGGTTAAAATATAATGACGTCAACAGCCATACATATTTATTTCTAAAAAAGTTATTATAATGCTCTCCGTGTAATTTGTAAAAAATACATCATGTTTCCGAGATAACACGTTTCGTTAACGGGTTTAATTTTTTTGTCGGATGAACTACAAAAACGGAATACTAAAAATATAGAAAAATCGTTAGGACCAAATTTAATAAGTTTATAGAATATAAAAATCCGTTACTGTAAAAATTACTACCTCCCTAACTATTGTAGTATCCTGATTGTACTTATCGCATGGTATTTTGGATGCCAATAATGTTTTATATGTTTTCAGGAAAAATAATATATAGTATAATATACAAAATACTAATGCTGTAATATAATTCTTTGGTAAATTACTTCTGATTAGATATCTATTTACAAACTTTCTAATGGGATTCTGTATTCGTATATTAATTTTTATAGTTTAATTTCTCTTCTAGTTACATTTCTCGGCTAAATATATGGCATTCCATATTATAATATATCCATTAACTTAAACAGCACACATGCATGCGGGCTGAAATATTCTTTCTCGTCCATTGCGTTGTCAAAAATAAAATATGAAAAAGGAGAGCATAAACAGTGGCGGGGAGCTTACTGAGACTCGGAAGTGAATCGAGAAGTCCTTCGTTCGTAGCAGGAAGAAACGGTGCAAACAAAGAAAATTTTGGAGGTTTCTCTAGGGTTCCCACCAGGTTTCAATTTGCTCGAGAAACATGCGCACGGGTAAAAAACCGACGAGGCTCAATAAACTCCCCACCACTGTATTTTTCAGTAAGCTCTGCCGTATCTAGTCAGTTAAACGGGTAACGATTTCGATTAGTCAAAAAAATTGTGTAACATTCAAAAACGTTAATTCCACGTAGGCTTTATCTCTTAGATATACGGTGAATGGTGGCGAAAAACATTTAGGGAACATTTGGGAAGAACTAAAAGTAACTTGAAACATAAATGTAAACGCACCACCATCATGTTTTGTCACGACTACTCCAAAAGAGGGACGACTCAATACGTATCCCATTAGCGTTATTTAAAAATAGAACACATAAGTACATATCCCTTTACGTTTTATCTTGCGGTGTTAATATAATGTAACCTAATTAAACCTGAAGAGGCTACGGATGTAAACATAAAACTCAACAAAACATAAAAGTTAATTTAAAGTATAACAATCAGCTCACAGCCTTAAAAACACCGCAATATAAACCCAGACAACTGTTGTCTATCTTTTACGGCTATTCAATTTCCTATAATACTATCAAGATATTTTATACAGTTAATTTAATGCTACATTTCGCCATACAGGGTAAAACCGGTACGGGACGATTTTGAACCTTTTTTTGAGCTTTTTGGAAATCGGAGGAATTCGTACATATTATCGTTGAAAACATCAGGGAGGATGTTGGAGGACCAGAAAGCGCATTTGTTAAATTATGCAGACTTGCCATTTGGCTAATTTTACTGTAGAGCATCTTCTACGGGTTAATTCCATTTTAGCACATTGTTAAACGCCAAGTTCGGGCGTCTGCCAAATGCTTGACAAATTGTGAAGGTTTATCAGCTAATTAGACCAACGAGGTGACATAATGTTCCCACGTAGACAGATCTTCCGTCACTAAATTGAATCATCAATCTGCCAGGCTATATGTTTGTGGGGGTTGTTTGAAGGACAAACAAATACCAATTTATGGATCCATTCTTGGATTTTTGGGGTCAAAACGTAACGTGGGGTTACATTTTTCTGTATCAATTTTTAGTTTGACTCCAAAAATTACACTATTTGATTATCATATCAAGTGTTTCCAAAATGCCAAAAAAACATTTGGGTATAATTCTCGATAACAATTTTCGGATTATTTAACGCACCAAAATTCTAGGTGATAGGTTTTCAACGGCCAATTGAGGAGAGCCCTGCCCAGGAGGCAGAATCTAAAAAATCATTCGGGGTGTGAAAATGTATTTTCTGTGCGGAAGTACGAGCAAATTACGTACAAAGAAAGCCACGACGTAGACAATATTATTTGGTGATCTCGGTCGGGGAAATTGCTGGCAATTTCGGTTGAAAAAATTGTTTTTAATCATACTCATGGGTTTCAATCACGAGTTTCAATCATACATATTCAATCCATGTTTCTGAGACTTCATGCAACTTAATTGTTCCCTCAGATTTCAAATTGAACCTGAAATAGTTGCGAAAAATCTTCGGATGGTATCTACGGTCCCAGCTGTCCTTTTGTATTCAATCGACAAAAACAAGCAAATATGACTCAATACAGCTTTAGGCGTTTTCTCAGAGCGAATAGTCTGTTAAATTCTGCCTCCTCAGCAGTGCCCGTTCAACGTCCCACATTCGACATATTCTCATTTGACGCTTTCGTTCAACGATTTCGGATCGTCATGCAAAGCTATTTTATGATTAAAATCGAGTTTTCGAGCGTAACTCCTAAGCACCCCTTTCGGAAAGTAACCCCCGTGCATCCATTTGGGCCAATTGTGACTAATGGTTATCGCTAATAATAAGACATCGAGAAAATTAGAATTTTTTTTCTGTTATTACGCCTGAAAACTAAGGGTAAAGGGGCATCCTAAATATAAAGTTTGGAATAGAGTTATTTCACAATAAAGCTGCTTCTGTCCTTCAGCTTGCCGGCATATTACGGCAGCTTGCATTTTCAGGAGACTGAATGATGGCCATTTAGGGTGAAAATTAAAGAATTGTATCTATTTCGGTTCGATTTCCTGGCCGAAAATTGTCGGAAAATTGTCGACGCGTACACGCTTAAACCTTCACTGCCGTATTAGAAATAGTAGGTTGATAACCGGGTCAAGTTTTCGACGTACATTTTTGGATTTTTCATTTTTAGGTTCACTTCCGGTTATAATGTTGGGCCGCAAGTTCTCTCAAAATATGCGCCATAGAAGTTTATCTGGAAATGCTGGTCAACTTGTTCGTATGTAAGACAGAGCTGCCTTAAATAGTAAAAAGTGGAACTCTTCCACGTGTAATTTGTTAGGTACCTCATCCTGGATTGGGCCGCTTAGACTTTTTGAAGGCATTTGTTGACTAAAATTCATCCCACGCAAATAATACCATGATCCGGTTTTGGGTATTACCTCCGGTGGTACTTCCGGGTTAAATGGCCGTCAAATATACGCCTTGATATGGGAAGGGGGTCCGTGGGGCATTATAACCTAGCTCGGCCAAGGAGGTGCATAGGAGTTAAAATTTTGTGTGCTGTGAGTAGCAAAACGCGTAGCAAAACACATCACTTACCACTTCATGACAATAACATTGTGCACATCCCTCTTATATACAGACAATATAGGAATATAATTTTTACATACCCCTGTCGAGTTTTTTGATTGTGCATCTTTTGAGATATGTTAAAATATTTTTTAAGGATAAAAAACAAAATTAATAAAAATTTCTTCCAAATCTTCCGTTCTATTTTCAATATCCCAAATAAACTCCGGGTGCTACCACCTGGTCGACCGAAAATTATTTAGAATTAACCCTCTTGTAAAAAGCTGACACAATAGGACTTTTTGAGTACAAAAAATAGCCACAATTGTTGGTGCTGATCCCCAGAAGTTAGAAATTTTAATTCGTAATATAAAATTTATCAGTTATTTGAGCGAAGTAGAAAAATTTGGTAGTGTTTCTCTCCATTAAATTATTCCACTTTTAATGATATTTTTGAGCAAGTTCGGTTCAATTATCGCTGTAAAATCTGAATACATTTGTTAGGCGTCCAATCAAAATAGCGTAAATATGTCCACGCCTTACATTGACCAATAAGCTTCCGGGATGGTTTCATGTTTTGGTAGTTTTCCATGATTCATGGCTTTGATTTTGGCTCAGATTTTTTAAGACGCTCAAGAGTGTGATAAACAGTATATTTCATTATATCGGTACAGTACGTCATATAATATTAATATAATGTCAATGAGACAAGGATACGTGTATGTATATCTTTACAAAAATGTTTACGAAGCGTTGTGGGTTATTTTTTTACAAGTGGCTTAAGTGCAGTATATTGAGTTCACCTTGGTTGAAACTTCCCATTGGATAAGTCCCAAAAGTCCAGTGCGGATTGAATAACATACACTATTTATTAACGTTTCTTAATGAGCCCGACATGAGTTTAAAAACATTTCGGGCTCTTCACGAAAGGTCAGTAAATATGTATTTCATTCTACCCGTACAGTACGGTCATGTAATGGTAATATAATGTAATTGGCACTAAGGCGCTTGGGAGTTAGCCAATTGGAAGCGTGGACGAATCGAATAAGATTGAACAAAGGTGACCTCAATATACTGCACTCAATTCTAAATAATTTTGGGTTGTAGCACCTATAGTTTATTTGGTATATGCTGTAATTCCAGACGACACTTTTTCTTGGGTCTAAACGAGCCAGGGTGACACAATTCACTCAAAGCTTGTGCCCATTCATCATTCCAAACTACGGTTCTAACGACCGAGATAACATTTCCACTTAGAGGGTACTGGCGGTTACCTTCAGATTTAATTGACATTGAATCTGATTTGAAAATCACCTGCAAAAGAATAAATTTAAACCCATTTTGGAACGCCAAGAACTCATTTATATCGAGTTGAGAAGACAAACAGAAACGTGATGATGATATTATTGAATACGTATTACGGCAAAGTGAAACCATCGGACATTGACCAATTATTTTTGACATCTGCAAAATATTTTGGATATCTGGGTGTTTCGTTTTTAATGGCCCTGGTGTTAGAGGAACTTTACGTCCGTTTATTTTCCCAAGGAAGCAATACGTTTTCTAAACGAAGATTTCCAAAAAATGTCCGAACATTTAGAAGCCCACCGGAACAAATTATACCCGCTACAAGGTTAACTATTTAACTCCGACATGCTCAGTTTAAATCTGACTGACGGCGTTAAGAACCAATTTTGTTAAAACCAAGTTTGGGTAGGGCTGGTTTTGTAATAAACCAACCCTTTTTATTATCAGAGGATACGTCCGTATCTTTAGAAGTATTGTTCACGCTCTTACATCGGAAATGGAGGTCTCGCAAAATATGACCAAAAAGGCGAGTAATCGAACCTCTAACATCCAGATTCAGGTAGCAGAAAACGAGACCACTAATTGTTTGGGGGAAAGTGCTTCCAATATTTAGGATTGACCAGATCGGATAGTGAGCAATAAGGTAACTCCATGTTGGGCAACGGGGTCGAGCCAAGACCACGGGCAAAGGTTGTTATACTTGCTATATTTTTTTCCACATACTAGTATCTTGAAATAGCACTGAAATTCAAAGCAGTAACTCGTACCGGCCCGCAGGTGCCCAGACTCATAGTGCTGATCGGTCGGTCAGATATGACAGCAGAAATGTCACCCGATATATCTGGGTTCACCATTATTCGAATAGTCTCACGAGGCTTATTTAAACTAGGATACATCATAAACCACTAAATAAAGTTATTGACCTCCCTACTAAGAACCAATAGTGGAATAATGTAAACTAATATGAAATCGGAGCATAGGTCTTCTGAAGTAGGCTGTGTACGTGTAGGGAACATAGATTAAAACTAAATAAGAATGATATCTCAGAAAATATGTTTAAATTGTAATTCAAGTTAGAAGATTTTTCCCAAATTCAATTCATGTGGATCTTGGCAAAACAAACAAACAGTCGTTAGAAGGGTAGAAAAATCCAAGACAAAAAAATAAGTCTAGCATTTAGTTATCTAGTACAGTACGTGTTGATGTTCAAAAGTCCCCTACTTTCGCTTGCTATTTCTATTCCTTAACAACTATAATATAAGCAGGAGCAAAATCTAACCGAGAATTTAGCTCGGTCAACGTAATTGGAGACAAATCGTAAGAAACCAATCACGAAAAGATTATATTAACCTTCCGGTTGTGGCTACCTATTCAAGACTGCATGAATTTTAGAAAATAACTGCTAAAATCTAAGTCAATCGTAAACACGATACAAATTCTATAACTAATATAAACGATCGAAAATTATCCTACAGTTTATTCAGAGACCTAAATAATTTTCCTTTTTCGAGTGAAAATATTTTTACATTATTTTTGGAACCTAAATGAACGCAGCTTTAGCGAAATTCTTCAAAAGTGTTTTTCTATACATTAATGCACAAAAGGGGAGACCATTGGGTGATCGTCCCGAAAAAAGATGTTTTACAAAAATCGTCCTCAAAAATCAATCTCATTTAAAACAGAGAGAGACGCCGATCTCGCGGACATAAATCGTCAGTAAATGGAATTTAAATATCACTTGCGAAATATTTCTTCAGAAACTGCCAAATATTAGGGAAATCATACTTAAAATTAAAATGACGAGTTTGCGTTACAAGTTCTCGTCAAATTTATCTAAGTAACCCTCTATTTCGTTTCTACAAAATGAATTGTTTATATAAATAGCAAAGGGGGACGCATAATTGACCACTAGTCGAATTAAATATTCGTTGGAAGCAGCGTTTCGGCTGATGGTAACTTTGGCTCTGTATTGTCTGACTGTCTTTTAGGGTTATTTCCTTCGGGTAAAATTGGAATAAATTTAGTGATGCAAAAAGATAACTTGGCGTCCATTTAGCGAAAATTAGTACAAAAAACAGTAATACAATGGGTTGGCTAACTATCACTCTTAAATTAAAAATATGTTTTCATCAATGGTTACGCTGATTTCAAAATTAGAGTAACGTATTTTTACCCACTGTCGAGAAGAGTCCATTTTCGCAGTGTATTATTTTCGTACAAAGTGTCTAAATGACTGTCTTTCATGATTTTATGTGTGTAGGTCACGATGATTCGTCAAATAAACGATTCGAGACTATTAATAAATGGGTCAAAATGCGCTAAATACTATAAATCATGCATTTCAATTATGGCGAATTCTTCATCTTATGTTAAAGTTAAATACCGTTGGAGAGGTAAATGTCACATTGCATTTAACGCGCGATAAAATCCTACTCAAATATCTTTATGGCGCTATTTCTTGCTGTAAGTCTTAGCTGGTGAAAATAAAATATTGAAAAATCATATATCCTATTGCTCGATTAGACTTACAGTCTAAATTATTCGTAATTATTATTTAAAATATAATATATATGTATATTTACTAAATTACCTCCCCAAGAGGCTACTCTGGCAGGGAAATGTAAACAAATATTGGAGCGAACCACGGATACTTAGTATCGTACTCCGCTTGACAGAGGATATACGGTTTAATTGAGTTTTTTGACACGATCGTCCTTACGAGAATTAATATTTTCCCGTGGTTTTATTTCTCAGAATAATAGTAACACTGCGTTTAAGATTTTAAGCTTATTTAACCCCTTGTAAAAAAACTGGAGCGGTGTGGTTTTTCGACCACAAAATCCTTATTCCCCGGGAGTTAGAATTTAAAATCAGCCATAGAAAATTTATCTGTGATTTGAGCCAAAATTTTTCTATTCTCTACATTCTTCTTGTTATTTAGATATTCGCCTTTAAGTGATATTTTTCAGCTAGAATTCAAGATTCTGGCGGAGTGGGACGACAGTTTAATTGATAATTCTAATTGATGACTAAATCAGATATATTTATTATCCAATCAAAATAGCGCCCTTTAACTAATTAGGAGCCTGGAAATCCAATAAAAGTATCGAAAACATACGGAGATTATTTGTTCTTAAGCTATGGACTTCTAAATTCATTTTTTCCAAAGTA
>SCLF01116948.1:0-10787 GCA_004367975.1 Mesochordaeus erythrocephalus
GGGGTTAACTGTACGAAGGAGTGTACATTTGGAAATTCTAAAAATAGATTCGGCCCCAAAAGGAAAAACTCTATCAGACCCACTATGTTCCGAAAACCGCTGTTCTGCTTTCCAGACCCCCGGGGGGGACTGACTTTGACACGAGTGTTGGATTGGACCTGTGCATGAGTGGATAATGTAATCGGTATTGATTTGAAATTATTTCTTCGGGATCATATGAAAAAATAAATTAAACGTGCCTAGAACACATTCTACGGACGAAAACGTCGCACAGTTTTGGTAGCGAGTTGAGAAACAATTTGTGCATCCACACTGAAGTTTTCAAAGCTTTTAAAAGGACGAAATAACATTCGATCGTCAATGAGTTAATCATGCAAAATTTAAAATACAGACACCAGAGTTAATGAAGCAGGTGTAGTACACAGGAAAAACGCGAAATGGGATTAAGGTTTTAACGTAAGTTTTCCACAATGAAGAAACGAAAATCAAAAACATTTGTATTTGCTCACGGTGAGCAATTGCACAGAAACTAATTTAAGCAAGATAGTATGAGTGAGTCTCCTGGGTGAGGCTCCTACGTCTTCATGATTGAAATTTTAGATACAATGTAATACCCGGTTAAAGGTTATGGTTTTTACTGAAAATAGCCACCCTTAACGGGGTAAATTACTATATTTCCCCTATTATGGAGCCACAAACGTTTCTGAACAAGATCAAACACTGTCATGTGATTCTAATGAATCCAAGATCTACAGGAAGCATACGAAGCAAGCTGTGACTTTGGTATGACCAAGTATCCCACAATTGTTCCGCATTTGAGAATTTTCAAAATCCTATGTATACATGTAGGCAAACCCCTCGAAATTGTATAGTTATAGGGAAACCGGTAACTTTATGTAAATTTGCCGTCATACACCCTCTCTTCACGGTTAATAAGTGTCCCGCATTTTCAGCAAAATCGAAAAAATAATCTTATTCACGCAAATGATTGCATGTTTTAATTAATTTGGACTTTGTATAATTTCCGATACATAAAGTCTGCGCTTTGAAATTTAATCAACCAGGTCCTATCGTGATGTAAGTCGATTTCATCATCCATCAGAAGCTGTTGTCCGTTAACAGAAATCATTCTATGCCCAACATTCTTCAGGGTAAAAACTTGCATACAGCCCTGCGCCTAAAATATTGGGTTATCATAGTAGAAATTCGTATCCAACCACTTTGACATAAATCACGGCCTGCTTTCTATGTATACGACTTGAATTGATTTCATTTGTTAAATCGCAATCAACATCTTTCCCACGCCCAATAGTGACCTTAAGAAACAAATGTTAAATTTTTTCTGAAACTTAGTGAAGGATTAATACCGAAATCAAAACATATATACAATGCAAACCCTTCCAATAGTATACATTATAAACATATATCTTTGTATAATCTGCAAAATACTAAATTTCCATAAAGAATAAATCTTCCTTTATATATCAATTAGTTACACTCGGATGCAAAAATTTTACACTAATGCAGATAATAGTCAGTTAATACTAAATCACACGATGGTTATATTCTTTCGTTGATCTCTTCTTGGTATTCATTAAGGTCTTCCATTAATAACTCACTTGATGTTTCAGGATCGATACTTTTGAGATTTATAAAAAAATTAACCCCATTTCTTTAAACCATGGTTGTAGACATCGAGACAAGGAAGTGAACATATCAGAGATTTTGAGCACTCTTCCTCAGATATTTTTTTTCTTCGTTTTGAATTCCTTCTTTATTCAGCCAGGATTTGTATTTTTCTTTCACTGAACCAAAGTCATTCAAATCAAGGGCTCCCGTATATATGGTATTTTATGTACGAACAAAAAGAAGAAATGATTTCTTCTAGATAGCTATAAATCATAGAAAGTTGGTTTATAAATTGGATTCAAAAAATTTGGTTTTATTAATAGATTCACAAAATGTATGTTAACAAATTGAATCTAATATTTTTAAAGGTGGCACTAAATTATGCACTATGGCACCTGGATTCAAGTACAGGTTATTTGGATGATCGTCCAAAAGAGCCCATCTTGAATTTCGAAACGTACTTCAAATGAACAAAATAAGGTGGGCGGACTTCAACTCCCGACAAGTTACAGGCTTATCTACGAAACGAATATTAATCGGTTGTGGCAAAAATGAAAGAGGAAGACGCAAATGAGATTAGTATAAACAAACCATCAAACACTGATAAAACCAAATCGGGCAGACGCCGATAGTAATTGACACGGTTTATTTGGGGCCAGCGAAAATGCAATACTACTTTAGATAATAGTCAGTTAATACCAAATCATACAAAAGGTTGTCTTGCGACTAATTCTAAATTACTAATCGCGTACAACAATCCATTTCGCGGTTAATTTCCGCTTTATACCAGCTCTTGGCTAACCACGCGGTCTTTAATGTTCGTCATCCGCTTAATTATAGAGAACCCGAATACCACATGATCTGCTAGGGTAATATGTATGGACCATTCCATTAGAGACTTTTTGGGCCTGAAAATCTAATCTTTTATTTTTTAAAGCTGCAAAAAATCGCGTCGATATATTATTCTTTTCAGTAACGTAATGTAAACTAGCTATTCTTAAACCTCTCCGCCTAGCTAAGATATACATAACGAACTGATTAACCACGAGATAGTAAGTCTCCTAAATATTTTAAAGGAAGGTCATTTAATGGATGGAAATAATTGAATCCATTGCTCCGCTTGATCTCGTTATTTGCGTTTCATATCTCTACTTCCACCCTAATATAATCTAGCCGTGCCATGTTCATCGAAATGCATGTGGCATTGTCATGAATCAGCTGCAGAATCTCATCAACGTTGCCGTAAAATCGCCTCTTTTCCTCATGTATCAAGTATCTTTAATGCTTGAAATTCCGCGATCATTGGCTCATCCTCGTCTATGTCTTCCAGGTCGCTTAATTGGCCAACATCCGCTGTAGATGATGTCATTGATTTGACATAAATGACGGTTTCTGCGTCGCTATCCACAAAATCGTTCGTCCACTGCTCGATTTCTGCAGCCTGGCTTGATTGGCTTGCATTTTCATTCTTTACTTTTGGGAATTAGCCTTAAGGATTACGACTTAATACCCATAGTGAATTCCTAATATTACCTCTATGGTTACTGTGTGCTGTGTTTTCACGGATTCTTATATCGATTTTGTGCTAACAAAATTTCGCGTCCGTTTTATTATGCAAATTCTGATGCATATACCGGATAGCCATGAAACTTGCTTTACTATTAGATGAATAATCAGACCTTAGTGATTTAATGTCTCTGCTCATGTTCCCTAAGTCTTCATAACTTGCGTAGGGATGGCGCTGAATACTTCACACGTTTTTTGTTCACTAATACTTATATTATGTTACTTCATTATATTTGTTTCTCGAAAATTGTAATCATATAATTCCTGACAAACGCATCCAAAAATATTTCAAAGAATACTGATTCATTTTTGTCCTTTTTTATTGTAATATATTTGCTATAGCTACATCATTTCTGCCAAAGGCTGTCCCATTAAATTACTTAGTTACGCTATCATTCTTGGTATTTTGATCGTTTCAAACATTTTTGATAGTTTAATAAATTTAGTGACATAGTATTTCCCCATTTCAACGTCAACTTACATCTCATCTTCGACTTTTCCACTTTATATCAATTAAATTGTTCGCTTTGATGTACGAATGAACCCTGTACGAAAATAGTACTTTCCTATAAAGGATGGTTTTCGCTTATTACTGACAAACTATATCCTGTATCTAGCAGTATATTAGTTTTTAAATAGCTGCCTTCACTTTCTCGCCAAGAGGCTCGAATTTCTTTCTTGTCCCTAGTAATTTTCACGAAAAGTTTTTATTTGTCAATTCAATTGCGTTTTCGCTTCATCTATAGATACACGTTATGATGAGAACAGTTAAGAATTATGTAGTATGTCCTTCATCTCAGTGCCATTTATTGTATGCTTAAGAGACTATCGCGTATAGATAGAAAAAATTTTGATAGAAGATTGTCTGATAGGAAAATGTCTAATGGAAAATCGTCTGATAGAAAAATGGTTTGATAGAAAATTGTCTGATAGAATAATTATTTGAGAGTAAATTGCCTGATGGGAAAATTTCTAATGGAAACTTGTCTGATAGAAAAAATTGTTTGATAGAAAATTGCCTGATAGGAAAATTCTCAATGGAAAATTGTCTGATCAAAAAAATTGTTTGATAGAAAATAGTCTGATTTTTAATAAAAATAATTATAAATAATTTATTTCTATAACGTTTTCGTCGTCATGACATCATCAGTAGACTAAAATAGAATACAGAATATATATAGAAAATATATTTTTGTTATGGAAATAAATTATATATTTTATAATTATATTTTTTACATATTATAAGAATCAACAAAGCAAATATAATGGAAAATTGTCTGATAGAAAAAATGTCTGTATAACATTTGCTAGGGTTTTGTTGACTGCAAGATCTTTCCGAATTATTAAATTTACTATTGTGTATTCGCTAGATCGCTGTGTTCATGATTGTCTGTAACGGAAATGTACCCTTTGTTCGTAGCCTGTTTTCCATCTTCCAGTTGTATTTCGTCCCTTGTTTTGGTCATTGAGTTCCCCTAGCTTCTCAAAGCTAATTATTACGCGATTCATTCGTATTTGATTTTTTACTGTCTATTTAGTAACCAGCGGAAAATATATCTGCCTCACAACGCTCATGCGCCTCACAACGCTCATGCGCCTCACAACTCTCATGCTCATTGCGCGTGAAGTTTTATCTGATGAATTTTATAAAGTCCTCCATTTTTTCCTCTTCACTTTTAGTGAGGGCGAAAACGCTATAAAGCGTTCCACATTTGCTTGATCATTACTTTTCCAAATTTGTACCGCGATATGTATTTTATAGTAGTTTGTTGTTATTTTAGGTTTACCTGATTCCGACATAAATAAATCTACGCCTATTTGTCCTACTATTATTCCACTGTTACTTATTCAGTTCTGTATGTTGCAACCCAGTTGTTTAGCGACTGCGCCGCTGTGCCTGCTGTCTTGAACCGTATGTGCGTTCGATCTTCGTTGAATGTTATTTCCTCGCCTTTTTCTCTTCCCTAGCGACTCTATCCGGATAGCAGTCTTGTAAGTTTTCGTACCTTACAAATTAAATTTTTTTTTTAGAATCTTATCGCATTTAGAAAATGTTGGTACTTTATTTACTAATTTAAAAAATGTAGAATTTTTTTGATACATTAAGATTTTTGCTTAACCCGTACGTTGCACGAGTGAAACTATCCCTACGCTGCAATGTGTTCTATATGACACACACTCGTGAAACTCACTATTTCAGTTCCAGACATCCATATGTTTCTTATTTATTATGGCTATGCATGCTAGTGGCCATATAAAGTATTGGTTGCCAATAATGTCGTTTAGTTTTCTCTTGAGTACGGCACAGATGAGTCGTTGTCATTTGGTCGAAATTATTTTTCGTCTCCATTTAAAAAGTTCTCCTATGAATATTGAGTTACGTACCACTATATACGCTTAAATTTGTAGGTCAGTTTTTTTCTGCAATTTTCGGATTTTTCGTTTTTTGGGGTTCACTTCATTTGTCGTCGGAAGTTATCCTAAAACTGAATTTTTTAAAGTGTCATTTGCTATGTACCTGTGGGTACTTAATTTTTTTGAAGATACTTTTCCACTAGAGGTCGTCTCGGGCAACAATTTGGTGTGATTCCCGATTCAAAATATAAATTTCCGGTTTTTAGCCTCCACTTCCTGTCTAAAAGTTCGTTAAAAAACCGGGACGGTGTTTATGGGGGGTCCTGTATAGCAAATTCGGCGTAGTACCATTCTTACAGAAGTTTATAGTACAAAATTTATAGTTTTGTCTTACATACTGTTTTTAAGAATTTTTTGTGCTTACTTCCGGTCCGGAATCATTTTAAACGTTTTTGCGCGTTTCTGCGGATTTTTTCTACATCTATTTCAGTTTAAAAATCATTTTGAGACATATGCATGTTAAATAATTATAATGTGTTTTGTTAACGTTTTTAGAATTTTTTTTTTTGATGTTTCCCTTTAAAAATTAAGATATTTGGTATATTTGCGTTTGAGAAATTTTTGTAGGCTTAAAAAATTATTTTTGGAGGTTTACAAATTATTTTTGATCATGATTTTATAGTTAATGGTTTTAGGACGTTTTGGCATTTTTTAACGCGTTTTATATTACTAAAACAATTACTATATTTAATTATTTCACCTATTTGTGCTTAAAAAACCTTGTAATGTCCCCATTTCCGCTTATAATTGTTGTATATCCCGTATTTCGCTTAAAAATTATTATCCCGTTAATTTGTTAACCTTAACCCCTCTTCAATTATGTTTTTAAAAAACAATTTTATATTGTCTTTTTCGAGTCTTTTCCATTGCCAGTTTCTGCATTACCGCAATGCCTAAAACGAATGCTACCCGCCACTGTGCTGGCGTCTACCGTCCATTTATATATGGTTCACCGCTTGCAACAGTCGTGGGCAAGCAAACCGGCAGTAAGGGCGGATATCACCTGATATTTTATATACTGTGGGGTGACCTTGATTGTCCAGGACCATGGCCAATCCAGCTTCTCAGAAATGCACGCTACTCGCTCACATTCGACGTCTCTCTTTTCATTAATAGTGCTTAACGTTAATTTCCCTTTCTTAATGTTTTAGTTTTCTCGCGTTTCGTTTTACAAAAACCTTGTTGAGTTTATTCCGCTATTTTACGTCTGGTAAGAAAAAGGGCTTTTTCTCAATCTTATCCTCCCCACTCAAGTTGAGGCAGAAAGCGAACTTGAACCCTAGGAGTTTGTTTAAATCCTAGGGGCAATATTCAGCCGAGAGTTGTATTTTTCTTTCACCAATCATTCAAATTAGCACAAATATGCAATTATTTTTGCGCTTGTATGTTTATGGTTAATGTAGTGTTAATATAAGGTAAAAATAACTATCTAAACAAGCTAGTGAGAGAAGAATTGAAAAGTTACAGACAGCAAGAAGATGAAAAAATAACCATAAAGAATGCTGAACTGGAAAACTGATTTAGAATGGCAAAGCTGGTAGAAAATGAAAAAATTCTTATGGGAATGACCAAGTTTACAATGGAAATGAGACTATATATGCAACATCGCAGACTATTTCTAGAGCTATACTTTGGCACTGCCTTCGGAGGCATATTTTCGTAAGGTTAAAGAACGATACCGATGTTAGTGGAGGAACATGAAAAACTGATGAATCTGTTGAACAGATAGTTGATTTGCGTCGGGAATCACATCCTTACGTAGCCCGATACGAAATTATAGTTAGTGGTAATGGTAGGAAACTCAACTCAATTCAAGAGTGAAATTCAACTAGAAAGTGGCTAAGAAAACGAATACTATTTTCAGAGGACCACTGTTTACTTGTGGTTATATTTGAATTACTAATACCGAAATAAATATTTGTGCCGTTAATATAAGTACGGATCATACAAGGTGATTAGTTAAGCGGGATCATTTTGAAGTTTTTAGTAAACATTTTTTGAGCTGTTCTCCCATTATCTAGTATAACCACAGCTACTACGCGGACTAGGAAATCACACAATATAATATCCTGAATATATTATAATTAAAGTGAACAAAATATCTTAATCCAACGACGATTGTATTTTGAGGACATAGCACCTAATTTTCCGTTGAGCATATTGTCTGATTTCACTATTATACCAAGACCTACCATCTTCTGGTCATTTTTAATATTGTAACGCGTAAATTCTCCTTCTATTCTCGCACAAATGTCTTTGCTCGTCAGGTAGCTTTCGAATGCTAAAATTTCTCTCTCCAATTTTAAAATTTGTTTTCGATTCCATCTAGAATGTATTTCTTGCTCAGTTTCGATCTGTAAATACCATTTAATCTGCTATACGTGCAGGTTTTTGTTTTTCCTTACAGTTAAGTCTTTGTCCTCCATATTGGGGATCGTCACATCCTGATGATGATAACTTCTCGATGGATGAGGAATCTTAAAACTGAATATTCAAATGAAATACAAAGATTATTAAAAATAATACTACTTTCACTAAATTTTCGGGAAACTTACTTCTTGACCGCGTAGTAGGTTGTATTTATACAGTAATTGCCAGTGACTCAACATACAGTGTGCAGAACGGGACCAATGGAACGTTCGTGTACTGTGCTCATTGTCTTTTAAAAATCATTTCAAAATAATTTCGTTGATGACTTTTTTGATGAAAATACTAGCGATCACCTAGCCGTATCATCTAATCTTTCACGTATACGTTTTATTATGCGTAATGTTGAAACTAATCAGTTTTAGTTGACATACTCACTTTCTCGGGTTGTTCTACCAGCTAGAATATGGGTTTCCTCATTATAATTGGTTTTTGCCATAAACTTCCTGATGAAAACGTGTTGAGCAAAAGTTCCGAAAAAAAGTGGTGGGCAAAGTTTCCGGCTGAAAAGTGGTTTCCAAACGTTTCCTAATAAAGGTGGCTTCGAAACTTTTATTAAAACAAGTGAATCGAAATGTTGCCGAAAAAAGTGGCGCACATAAACTACCTGCTGAAAAATGGCGTACCAACGTTTCCTGAAAAAAAAGTGACGGGCATAAACTCCTGGTAATACACACCTATCCAGAGTGCCCCCCTTCCAGGCAGCATCTAAACTTTTAACGAGGCTGAGGTAGTCTGATAGATTGTTCTTACTGTTTGGACGTTACCGTACTAAAACCAATAGATATTTTCAAAATGAGACATGGATGAGGGGTCAAGGGCTTTTCTAAGCCAAAGTTTGCCCTTCAATTTAGCACACGTTTATTCGGAATTAATAGTTTATTGTCAACAGTGACTAATCACACATTAGTGGAAGGGACGTTACTAGCAACCGGCCGACCTAAAAACGGTTTTAACTGAGACCCATACTAAAGTAAGGCCGTTAAGGCTCGTTTAAACAATAAAATGTATGGTTTTCGAGAAAAATGAGAAATGGAGACAGCGGGGGTATCAATTGGTTAAATTACCTTTCGCCTTAATTGAGGACAAAATAATTAACAACAAAAATCACATCAATGTAGCTAACCACCACGTTAACACCAACGCGACCGCGTTGTTTTTAATAGAAAAAACTTGAGCTTTGGAAAGCGTAATAAACAGTATATTTCATTCTATCGGTACAGTGCGGTCGTGGAGTTTTACATAATGTCCATGGAGCAAGGATACCTATATTTATATGAATTAAAGACCCCAAAGTAACTCCAATCGCTATAAAGTTGAGTTTGACGCAGAGCGGTCAATATAGCTTAGGACACATACTCGTTGGCGCGGAATGTGAATGTTTTAGAAGCGTTTCCGTTATTTTTTACATCAGGGCTAATTAGTTAAAGGAACTTACTTTTCTATGGGTCCCAGCATTAAAACGTTTCCCGAAAAAAGTGGGGAACAAGCGTTTTACGGATAAAAATGGTGGGCAAAAACTTCCTTATTAAAAAGTGACATCCAAACTTTTCCTGAAATATACCGACTAGCATTCATGCTCCGTCTCCGTATAATTAACAGTCCCTAACTACTAAAACTCATTATTAACTAAATTCCTTTATTATTATTATACATATATATATGTATTAATTTAGTTTTAGTTTATCTTTTATCAGTGTTAGCTATTTAGATCTAGTATAAAATAACCCAAATAAACCCCTTGTATATTGAGGTCACATTGCTTCAAGCTTATTCGATTTGTCCACGCTTCCCATTCGATAAGTCCCAAATATACTTGTGCCATGGACATTATATCGCCATTACATGGCCGTACTGTATGGATAGAATGATATACTCTATGTATTAACCTTTCATAAAGAGCCCGAAATGTTTTGAAACTCAAAGTCTTGGGTAAATCAATAAAATATCCCAAAGATTGACAACAATATAAGACAATTGTTTATTCAATAACATGCATGGGATCATCTTTCCACACTCAAAGACATTGAGTTTTAAAGCATTTCGGGCTATTTAAGAAAGGTTAATGTTCATGGCACAAGGACGTTTGGTAGTCATCCAATGGGAATCGGGGACCGATAGAACAAGTTTTAGTCAAGACGACCTCAATATACCGCACTTAATCCTAAATAATTTTCGATCTACCAGAAGTTTATTTGGAATAACCCTTTTATGCAATTCTTTTTTAACAAGTTGTTTATAACACAGCTAGTTTCCCCCAAGTGTAGTGCCAATTTCCTGAACCCTAGCTGTCATTATAATTACTTGTGTTGGAATTATTAGTGATAGCCTTTAGAAAGTAACGTTTCTTCAAATGGTTTCAGGAACGCAGAAGAGAACGCGGTTTGTTTTGCATGAGTATAATAAACTCAATATATATATTGTTATTATTGGCTAACCAATGTTCTTATATATCCATTATAAATTTCCTACCGTTTCCATGCTCAAAAGATACAATTCCAAGACTTGAACAAGCTAACCTGACGAGGCTTCGATCTGATTGTCTTCTTCATTTTCAACCGCATTGATTACACCCCCATGTTTCCCTTAGGCCCCTCCTACGCTAAATCCGCGTATCTGATGCATCTCGATACAAAAGTTTCTTCTATTTGTTCTATTTTCATTTGTCGCCATTCCGTCGATCGTAATTTTAACAGACTCTCTGTGCACTTTCTACGGAATGAACTCTTCATTCCAATCTATTTTCCGAG
>SCLF01117059.1:0-10784 GCA_004367975.1 Mesochordaeus erythrocephalus
TCCGTCGCCGTATTGAATTCTGGAACATTTTCAAGTGCTCTATCAATGTCTTTATTACGGCGAGCATCCCGTTTGCTGGTGTTGGTGGATGTTGAGGCCTGTGTCTTTTCTTCTATCAGGTCCTCCAGTTGTTTTAATTCATCTGCATGTCTGGTGTTTTACTTTGTTAAAAGTGCCACCTTTTATGCTCAAAATATAGGACAAGTCTAGGTCAATTGACAATATTTATCAAATATTTCAGATGACTTAAACAGGCACCGTAAATTTTGAGGCACTAAAAATTTTGGTAATTTTTCAGTGCTAAAAAAATTAGCTGAATTATTGTTGCACCCCAATAATGATGCCACCACCACTGATAATGAATTCCACCGGATAATTTGTACCCCAAAATATAATATTATTAAATAATAAATAAAAGAAATCGAAATTGTTCGATTTAGTTATTTTTATCTAATAAACTTAGCTTACGTGGCCCGATTGGGCACTTTCTGCACCACCAGAGGTTATTTGCACAGCCAGGGGGGTCTTTCTCATCCAGGGGGGATTTTCTCGGCCATACGGTTTTTTTTCTCAGTGGGGCACTCTGACACCAATGATAACGCCCTGTCGGTACGCTATATACTTCTTGAGTGCCACCACCACCTTAATTCTCACTCAGCATCGCATACTCAGCATATTTATTTTTAAATATAATTTTATTATATAACGGGTGAAGTTTGTCTCTAGTTGCGAAGAGTAAGTAAAAATATCGTGTTGTCCCCCTCGAAGCCGGTACTTTTTCGTACAGCCAATAGGCGTACAGCCCTCAGGGGATATAAGTAAATATAAACATTCTATAATTAATGTTTAACATTAACACGTTTGATATTTAGTTGGCGATCTCGAAGGGCAGGTGCTTGTAATCGCATTTTGACAAACTTTCCATTGACTTTAAGTCGTTTGCGGTACAGATTCTTCGATTTGAATTCGTGTATAGATCGACTTACTACAGCCAACTTTCTAAAGCCCTATACGTCGCTTTTGTTATATGCGGCGTTTATACTTTCTCTGTCATTTGTCGTAACATTGCAGTCGTCGTTGATGATATCCCCATAATGATTCCAGTTGATATAACTGAAGGTTTTAAACTTACACTGGGTGCAAAAATAAGTGTTTTTGATGTTTTTAGCTTTTTTTTCATCCGCTAAATCACCATTCTGGTTAGAAATCATCTGGGATAAAATTTAGAATAATTTATCCATCAGAGCGACATCCGCGGACCAATTGATATACGGAATTGCGTTCAGAATATCCCAAATGTTTCTTAATACTGTTGTATTTCCGTATTTCGTTCCAAACAGCTCGCAGATCTTCGTTTTGAACGATTTAACTAAATGGAGTGCACAAAGACGTATAGTACTCACCGAAAACTCCTGCCGAACCATACTTATGGCTGCAGATTCAAAATCCAAACGAATTGTGGATGGAGAATTTTCGGTCAACACTATCATTTTCCCAAAGTCGCGTTTTCCAACTCTTATGGTTTCAATCCCATGCATTGTTAAAACAAATTTTCGACATACTGTTAACAATTCCGTGACGATCAAAATGACGCTTCTTGGGAAGATACATATCTTTAAGTTTCATCTTTTGATTTCTGGGCTTTAAATCCATAGTTATATGCTCAGTTCGCATATCCCGGCGTGTAGTTTGATAATATATTATTTAAAAGTCTTCATTCTAAGTTACTATTAACATTTGTTATTCGTCGTTTTCGTTTTCGTCTTTTTCATTCTAAACTTCTCCTTCCATTCTACACTTCCGGTTCTACTCTCTCACTTCGCCTTCCGATTGCGGTACCCTTCAGCTTCAAAAATTACACTTTTTATAATGTTTTTTTTCAATTTTGTTATTGAGAAATCTTTCCGATTTTTGGGCAACTTTTAGGAAAACTATAAAATTTGTTTTTCCGTTACGTTTTGTGGAAAAAATGAATGGTCGTTGGGGTACAATCTTGGTATATATAGTACCATCCAAAACTTTTATAAATTTCCTCCACCCGCCGGAAATCTCCTCCTTCTTCCTGCTAAAACAATTGACGTCATAGTGGCCCTCATGTTCGCCCGTTTGACCAACCTGGTTATTGCATTTTTTCAAATTGGTCAACCGATAGGCCTTGAAAACAACCCCCTTGTTGTTAAGTTCTTAAGTGTTTAATAAATCTTTAACAATACAAAAATACGTTCTTTCCTTTCGCCCAGCTGTTTCTCGACATCCAACCCTTTTCCTGCATTTATCAATGGAATTTGGCCTTTCTGGCTTCCTCACGACACGTTTTCACATACCCCTAGCCCCGTGTCTCCTCTGTTTTGATCCGAATTAGTCTGGATGTGGAGATGTTCATTTTTCCGTTGCTAGTGGTCATGGTCGAGTCTTCGTCTCCCGCTTCCACTTCGGTGACAATCACCTTTGGCTGCTGATGGGGTCGCGAGCTTCCTATTGTACAGATATGTCTTTCATCTTGTTTTTCTCCGACTTCGTTACCGAGGCGTCTCTCCATCTGTCTCTCTCTTTGCTCTCTTCTCTTCCTGGACTTTTCAAACGACATTTCTGCTGACGTTCTTCGGACGCGCATTTGGTACCGTCCTCCTCTTTGTTCCGTTTGAATTTCTCCGTCATGCTGCTTGTGGCCGGTACCTTCCAATTTTTTCAACGCGCGTTCTAGTATTTTTTCTTTCTTCGATTTATTTTCTTTGCTTGCCACTTTTCCGACACCACTGTATTTTCCTCATCTTCTTTTTCCTCCACGCTTCTTGAATTAATCATTTTTCCATTTTCCTCTTCCTCCATGCATCTATTGAATCCATTAACGTCACATCTTCCAAAATATTGGTGCACCGTGTTTCTTCCAATTCCTCTCTTCTATTTACTTCCTCCATTACTTCCTGGCTCGGTCCAATTCCAAATTGGCTGAATTCCCTTTCTTCTTCATATTTTCTCGGTAAATCTCTTTCTCCTTTTTCATCCTGTTTCCATTCCTGCGATTTCCAATATTCTTCATCTTCATCCTCCCTCGTCTTCCACTCGACTTCATGGCTTATCTTTGTCTTCTTGAATTTCACTTTTCCATCTTCTTTTCGCTTCTCCATCCAGCCTCCTTCTCTTACCACAAACAGCTTCATTTCTACTATTATTCTAATTACGCCTTTTTCGTCTTCGCCCTTCTTCTTCAGCCTGTACGATTTGCCATCTGAGTATATTTCGGTAACTACGTACGGCCCTTTGTATCTGAATGGTCCCAATCGGTCCCGAATTAGCACTTCTTCATCTTTTTGATAAGATACAAAATTCCGTTGTGTTTTCGGCTTGTTCTTTCATCATTTTCTTTTTTCATCTTCCCCCAGGTTGTCCTTCGTATTTCTTCTAAATTTCTTCTTTCTTCATTTTTTGAAGGAAAACAGGTCACTCCCATATTGTCCCCTAAAACCCTTTTCAATCTCAAAGGGCGTAAATCCAGTAACGTCATTGGGTATATGATTTACGCCTCTATCACTTCCCTCAGTTTGCATCCAGTTACGTCATTGGGTATTTGATTTACGCCTGTATGACTTCCACAGTTGGCATAATAACGTAGGAGGAGATTATTTTGTAGGGTTTGGTTCGCTCTCACTACTAATCTGTTTGCCTGCGGATTGTAGGGATATGAATGATTATGGCGTATGCCTTTTTGCCGGAAGTATTCCGCGAAATCGCCCAAAAACTCTGTTACATTATCAGAGATCACGATTTCGGGATACTTGGGCGAATTACATATCCACATCCGCAATTCAATCATTACGGTTTTCGCCATTTTATTTTTTAATGGCGAGGCATATACTTTCTTCGAAAAGTGGTCTATGCCTACAAAAACATAGTGATTGGCTACGTTTGTAGCCTCAAATATACTGCAAGTATTTGCCACGGCGCTGTGGGTGTTTGAGATTTACCCAATATCTTCGTCCATTCCCCTCCAGAAGTATTTCCGGTTGATTAAGTTATTCGAGTTTGCTACCCCTGACTTCCGGGCCTTAATTTGAAGACCGTATTCTTGCACTATTTCCATCGTCTTCCATAGTTTCCATCGTCTTCTACAATCATTCATGTAGATGACTTGGGTCTCGAGGGAAACGCCCTCTGGAAATGACCTGGGACGTTTTTTGTTCCCATAGGCATACGGGTAAACATAAACTGCCCCAATTCATTTCCACAGGTCAACACTTCCGATGCTTCATCCGTAATCGGAATTTGGTGGAATCCTGCCACCAAATCGATACAGCTTAAAACTCTCGAATTTTTAAAATTTACTATCAGGTCGTTGATACGGGGAAGTGGATAGTGATCTGTTTGTATCACTTCATTCGCTGCCCGGTAGTCAACTACCAGACGATATTCCCCCTAGGTTGTTTACCAACAACGTAGGGCTATTCCAAGCACTTCTTGTTCGTTCCATTAGCCCTTCGTTCATATTTTTTCGAATTATCTCCCTTATTTGTGGCCGTAGGGTATAGGGTGTCCTGTGCATCTGGGATGCTACAGATCCCGATTGCTCTAGGTGCACCTCAAAATTTGGGACCTTCGCTAACTCTTCCAGCAAAAATTTTTTTCACTATTTCTTCAACTTCTTTTCTTCCTTCTTCGGTGGCTTCTTCTCCTATCGGCACTTCCGCCGCATGATATCGCTATTTCCAACTTTTTTACTACGTTTCGAATTTTCTCCATATTAGCTAGCTAAATATATCAGTGGAAAGTGTGAACACTCAGCTAACTAATTCTGAAAATTTCATTAAAAAATATTTGTTAGTTTCAATGTTAGAGGGAAACTAATAGCAGGCGTTTCCTACAAATAATTCTCAATTTACCACTAATTAGTTTTTTGCTTAGTACGCGATTTCTAGAAGCCTGTCTCAAGCACACGATCTATTGCTGAGCTACAAACCCCTACCAATAGCACAAACTTTTCAAGCATATATTCGTTCTTGTCAGTATTCGATGCAAAAACACATTAGCCGTCTGTCCAAAGTCTCATAACTTTGTGAAATGAGGCGTGTAATGACTCATTATACGGGTTGTTAAATCGGTCAGAAAAACGATTTATCATCCAAAAATCGGGCCAAAAATCTCATTTATAGCCTATTTTTGGCTAAGTTATGAAGCTTTCGCCAACTCGAAGTTTTTTCAACGGTATGGGACTTTGGTACGCAGCTGTTTATAAATACTTCACAAAATGATTGATAATTGTCGCCCGTCTCGATTTTCGGGACACGGGTGGGAACTCAAGTGGACGAAGAGTTGTGAAGGTATGTGTAAGAGTCAGTTTGTCACTATTTGACCAACGATAATAACAGGTTTTCTCGATTAACAGAAAATAGACTTAATTACGATAGGTTATTAAAATAGGCCCCGACGCTATAATGTTAGACTACTTGATGGTGAACCAGAGAAACTCACCCTTTCGTCTTAGTTGAAGTTAAACCTGCTATTGAACGACTCAGGAAGGAAAAGAAGTCAAATAGTGTCAAAATATCCTGCTTTGAGTTCTTGTTGAACTAGCTCATACTTTCATTATACTCAGAACGTCCGGCTGCAGGGAGAGAATTGATGGTGAAATTTTTTCGGCACATCATAAGATTTATATTTACGTATATATTCAGCCATATACTGTCTGTATATGTTGCCAGCGAGGTAGTCTTCGTCATAACTTGGGCATCCAAGGTGGAGCTGTTGATGATTTATGTGCCTCATGCTGCTGTCCATGCTGTACACTGACCCAAATGGACCGCGAGATTAAATAAATAACGAGAATATGCTTTAAATAACTTAGTCCTCAAACGGTCGATTGGGCTGCATTACTCATTTGACCAATAAATCACGTATAATGCACTATAAACATAATACAGCCTTGACGTAGATCCCGGATCGATTATTAGACATAAATGTACCGATGATAAAAAACAACCTTCATTCGAAAATCGTCGCAAAAATGATGTAATGATTAATGATGTAATTAAATTACTTATCCTATATCCCAAATCTCTGTCGTGTGGAGGTTTTGAGTAAATTAGCTTTTAACCACTTTTGTAAGCCTAAATTTCGGCATTTAGACACTTCATATTCAAACTATTTGGTTACAAAAATTTCCGCTATAGCCTGTTACGTATTTTGGACATTGTATGTTTTCTACCTGAATTGGTTAAATACCTAAATTTAGGCTTACAAAAGTGGTTAAAAGCTAATTTACTCGAAACCTCTACACGATAGAGATTTGATATCTAAACCGGGGTGACAATATTGGCATTTGGCGGTATTGAGCACAATGTGGAGGTTGGCCAATAATGGGAGCGCTATCAAATGTTATAGGTGTTGGCGTTGGTAGTGGTGGTGGTGGTGGTTGTGTCGCGGCGGCGTTAGTGTTGGTGTTGGCATTGGTGGCGGCGACATTTGGCATTATTTTATATATTTTTAATGCTATTTTTACAATTTTATTTATTTAAAACATAATAACTGTGCATCCGGGTTTATTGTCGTTGATAACTCCACAAACAACCCGTAGTGCTTACGAAGTCGGTCGTGCAACACCAGTGTCTAGAGTTGCCCTCGGGGGTCTAGAGAGCAAAGTTTCGGTTAACGTGACTTAGTTGGTCTGATGGAGTTTTTCATTGCGGTTCCGAATCTATTTTTTACTCCTTCGTACAGTTAACCCCCTCTAAAGACAAAAATGAGTCGAATAAATCATAATAATCATAATAAAAACGAAAGGTGAGCCAATCCGAGATACTGCACGACAAACACCCTCACATAACTCGCACCCACCCCCTCATAACGGGTCTATGAGAAGATCCATCACATACCCTTAAAATTTGATATGTTATAGAGTTTGACTTCATGATCAAAGTTTTACATTACGAAAAGTAAGTACAATTGATTTTTCTTAAGGTATGGTAGTTTAAGACTTCACAATAGGGGTTTTGGGGGGTTAACATTACGAAGGAGTATAAATTTGGACGTACTGTAACGAGATGAAAAACCCGCAAGAAAAAACTTTATCAGACCCACTAAGTCACGTTAACCGAAAGTTTGCTCTGTAAACCCCCGGGGGCAACTCTAGACACTAGTGTGCAAATAGACGCGTTATTGCGTAACTATTTGTGCCGTCGTTTGCACTTCCCTAAAATGTGTCAAGCTTGTCCCCCTACCCATTCAGGTAACAAGTGATCGGTTAACGAGACTTAGTGAGTCCGATAGAATTTGTTCTTGCGGATAAGAAGCTTTTCCCAGGCGCCTCTAAAATCAAAACGTGAAAAAGACCTTAAAAAACGTTAATTTTAACTCATGGCCGAACTAAATTGCACAAGATTAAGTAGAGCCCAGTACACAGGATTATTTTGCAGTTGTTTTGAGTCAAAATTCTAGTGAACATACGTTGGGATATTGGCATGTTCGCTAAATGATACCAAACCGAAATGTGGAAACTTCGTGATTTTATCACTCTTTGAAAATTTGTACTTTAGGAATCCCATTTTTGGCTATAACTTGGTCACGTGTTCAGAATTCTGGGTCGGTTCTTTGAGAAGAATTGACGCTGGAGTCATGGTGCGTCCAATAAGCCCACCCTCGAGCCCACCTTCGAGCACACCTCTGAGCCAATACTTCCCAAAGTCCCACTTTTTGACCCAACTTCATAACGGGCATATGAGAAAATCAATCAAGTACCTTTAAAATTTGATATGTTATAGGGCTTGACTTCACGATTACATGACCAGAAGTGCGTAAAATTGTTTCTGCTCAAGTTATGGTAGTTTTAATATTTCACAATATTTCACTTTTTAAAATTACCAAAACTTGAGCAGAAACAATTATTATTCAATTATATGCAAAATTTTGATCGTGAAGTCAAAATTTGAAAGTTATTTGATAGATTTTCTCATAGTTTAGTCAACAAATGTGATTTCGGGAAGCCATGACTCCAGCTTCAATTCGTCTCATAGGACCGGCCCGAATTCTTAACACGTGACCCAGTTATAGCACAAAATGGAATTCCAAATTTTCCAAAAGTGACCAAATCACGGCTTTTTATTTTTCTATTTTGTTATGATTTACAAAACATGCCACTATCCCAGAGTGTCTTCACAAAAATTCGACTCGAAACAATTCCGTAAACACTAAAATACAAGAATATATGTGTCTATTTCGACAATCAGAATTTCGTTTTCCATAGCTTTAAAAGATTGGTCCCAAAACTGGTTTCATTCCATCCGTACGGTTGCCCGCTACATTTCTTCTCAAGTGGTCGACCCAGAATTCTTAATCTGTTATGTAGTTATAGCCACTAGAAGTCAAAAATGTTGTCTCGGACATTACGTCCGATTGACTCGATAACCCCAGCTATTAACCCCAGCCATAACTCCAGCCATAACCCCAGCTTCAATTATTCTCATAGGACCGACCCCGAATTGTAACACGTGACCTAGTTATAGCCCAAAAATGGAATTTCTGAAGTACAAATTTTCAAAAAGTGACAAAATCACGAAATTTTCACCCTTCGATTTGTTATGGTTTAGAAAACATACCTCGATCACAATATATGTTCACTAAAAATTTGACCCGAAACAACTGCATAAAAACTAATGTTTGTGATGGTCAAAATGAATTTTGTCTTCTGCTTTTCCTTGCAGTTCATGCAAACGTAAGATTTCCAACGATCAGCATAGCTGTCTGCTTTGTAACAAATGTGCTCACTCTCTTCCTAGAATGTGGGTAGACATGTGGCTATACATGTGGCTATATAGACTTGGAAGACGACTGACAACTAAGTGGTCAGCGATATAAAAGGTTTGTACCTATCTTGGCCACATTATTTTGGATGTTTAATTGATTTGACAGAACATTTGAATGGGTAGAAACAGATAATAGAAGAAGTGCAAAACTCGAACATAACTGCTATTTGAATCGTTAAATTTCTCATTATATAGGCGTTATAATATAGTTCTAAAAAGACCTCTAAAATAAATGTATTAGAACCAAATGAGATATTTTCAAAAAGAGAAATACGAAGACGACGAGCGCGAAATAGGGATTATTGAAAGTTTTTGACATTTTAATTTTTGACCAGAATTTCTCTAGGCTATTTAGTGATATAATAGTGCATACGTAGAGTCGTACGTTCTAAGAACTGGGTCTTACCGTAAGTTAATCCAAACGTAATGGGTTATTATATGGCATTGGTAGGTCTTATTTAACATTCGAGCTAGCAATCGTCATTTAATAGTGCGATATCTGGTTAACTTGTAGGTCATGATTTGGGAGATTCCATTATTAGATGTCCATAGGTGAATTCTCTTTAATGTTTAATTTGTTAATTCCACTTTCCAATCCCTTAATGATTTTCGAAGTTAGAAACAGGTTACCCGTTAGACTAAATTAGTTGGCTTTTATTTTAACTCGGACGTGTGTATACCTGAAACAGAAGAAGAGAACTTATTAAGGGCTTACATCTACGTCGTTCCTTTTCGGTTATAATTTCAAATGTGTTTGCATTTTTGGAAGCTACCATTAGATTCAGTAAATTTTAGAACTCTTGGCGATCACGAGGGTATTCTATTTTTTTTTAATTTGTTTCGGCAATTGTACCGAAATTATTTATTTCCTCCATAATTTTCGAGTTAGTTGTGGTTAACTCCTTCTCCAGCGATGGTTTCATAATTATATATCTACTAAAAATTCTCATATACCAGAATGCTGTTTTAGCAGTTACGTCGTAACCGGGATATAGGTTCCTTTTAAATTTTGTCCTGTGCCTTTACTATCTGTGATTACTGTGATAGGCTTAGTGTGCTGTTCTAACGAAGGTTTGAAAGCCATCACTATATTCGATATGGTTGGCTGTTCATTATTTGGTAAACGAATCTTCCCTTTGCGGTGTATGATGTGTCTACTACCATAGTGGTGGGCAGATCATTATTAAACAAATGTGTTGCTACCCATCCCTGCAGGGCGAGTGTGCTCAGCGGTTTCTAAACCTCTGCACCGTTGTTTAAAAACCTGACTAGGAAGGCTATTTGTCCGATATATGATCTCAGTTTTCGTACCGTGGTAAGTATGTTCAGCTTAATGTTCTGTATCCTTAATTAATAATGAGTGTTCGTATTTAGGGCAGTATTTGAAGAATGATTTTAAAATGTTTAGGAATTGTTCTTCACTTATTGTCCTTTGTAGTATAATAGCGTCTATATAACATTTCATATACCCTGAAAGTTTCCAAAAAGCTCTCATGAGGACCTGTATGACGTCTTGAGCAGCAGTATGTTACCGAATCGGATACTAGGATACAAACTATGGCCACGGTCGCTTATGTATTATTATGTAGTAATAACATTCTGCTGGGTCTCCTTTCAAAATATGCCATTTTCAAACCCTCTTGCGGCGAAATTTATTGCGTCTTCTTGTTTATCTGTTGGTAAACTTCTGTAATCCGTGTAGTCTTTCACCGGAATTTACCACCATTCTCAATGCACTTAAGATGTCTGACGTGGTGACTGTATCACCCATTTTTTATTAAAAAATTTGCAATATGTTTTTGGGTATAATGTGGTGATCTCTGCTGTCAACTAATTTTGATAGGATTTATTTATTATGGCTTGTTGGGTGGAGGCAGTAAATTGTTGCTGCTCTAGTCTCGGGATCAGCCTCGTGATACACCAACCTAAACGTTAACGTTCACCCTTTAGGTCAGAAAAAGTGTCACGTTAACGTTTAGTCGGAACGTTAAC
>SCLF01117170.1:0-10783 GCA_004367975.1 Mesochordaeus erythrocephalus
AGTTGTCCATTAATGCGACGCTTCTAGAAGATTAGTATCCAAATTAAACTGATATATTGAAGGCATTCTCGAAATACATGCTAAATGGTTGTAGCAGACGGCGAAAAGAAATACAGTGAAGTCACAAAAATTGTCCGATCGTAGGCGGAATTTCCGTCTGTCCTCTTTGTTAATGGCTCAGTAGGCTTGGAATTACGGTACCTTTAGAAGTTTATTAGTAGTTAATGAAAGAACTGGGCACTAACATGGGTCCGCAGCATGACACATTGATCAGATTATTTGTAGATCCTTGAATTCAAAGTAAGAACCCTAGAGGTGATAAGATCACTGCACAGTTGGATCTTTCGTGTATTCTAATAGTATATAAAGGTATTACAAAATTCCACGACAAATAGATACGAGATTTCGTATAGAAATTAGAAGGTTTGCTGGATTGTCAGAACTATCCAGGAAAATAATGCATTTTATTGCTAGATAATGCTCCTTGCCATGTTGTCGATGAAAGGACTGGAAAGGACAAGGAAAAATAATATGGTTTGTTTACAACCATTTGAGGTGGTTGTATCCAACTGGATGCCACTGGAACACCAACTGGTTACCACTGGAACTCTTTCACTTACTGTTGCCTAACTTCAGTCAACAAACACACTATTCAGTTGCTATACTGTCTATTGGTAATATACGTACACAGTAAAAGCAAGACAGATCATCTAGTGATAATCTGCATGTAAATAGAACTTGTATATTCTCTAATATAAATGAGAGTAAGACTAAGTGATCCTATCTCTAAACTATGAAAGACATATATAAGGCTAAAACTCTATATAAACGACTGAGGTAGACTCTCGTAAGACTGTACAAAAACTCTGTGAGACTGTTATCAGACTGAGACTCTCAGACCCGTTCCAAAGTTTATATAGGCATGATTGCGTGACATTAGTGACATAACGTGAGCCAATCAACGCCAACTATGGATGGTGTGATTCTGCCACCGAGTTGAGTTGGCACTAGTCATGTACTACACTTACACGACTTAATTAGTAAGTGACTAGAGAATCTCACATGTACTACACTTAAACACCTCGTGGTGTTCGCGAATCTGATACGAGAAAGAGATATAATTCAGATATATAATGTCAAGAGTACAGACTCTTGACGCCTAAGCCCAAATATGACTAAGATATATAATGTCAACAGTACAGACTATTGGCGCCTAAACGGAGATATGACTAAGATATAGCAAATTGCCAGAGTTCACTAGATTACTAAGCTCTGACGGAATTTCCCTCACTACAGGAAACAGGCTTACTTACACTATAAACACCGAGGCCGGGAAATGAACGGAAGAGCCATAGCTTGGGAATTAGTGGGTCACCCTACCTGTTGGGTCATGAGAGTATACAGTATTTCGTGTTGCTGCTTCCCTTCTTTCCGAGTTTTGAAGACATGGTGAACTTGGTAAACTGGGCGTGGTAGATAGTTTTAACAGCCAAAAGATAAAGGAGGAATTACTTACTAGCATGGTCTTTCCAGAAGAAAAGCATTTAGCCCACATTCTAAAAAGCGACCAGTTCGTTAAATAATCGACTGCTCTAATACTCAGTAGCTCCATAATTAGATAACATTATGGAAACGCCTAACAAATAAAATAATGGTTAACATTTCTATACAATAATAAAGCATTCTAATTTCTCGTGCTCTTGGCAAATAACTAGCCCAGAAGAACCGTTTCGAATACTCCATTCTTAGAAGGGGTGAGTTTGTCAGTATATTACCACTTCAGTCTCGTGTTCGATCCTTTGTGTCTCCTCAATTTTATTAGATTGTAAAAAACCTTCAATGAACGTCCAAATTTGCGTGCATGGGAGTAAACGATAAACCAATGAAAATATCAACCGTATGCATTTCCAGTGGATGACCAATCAAGTCGATAAATTCCAATCAAATTTCATATATTATAATATATTACAAGAGATTTTATATAAACAATGGCGAGTTTAGGAAAATGGACAACTAAAATAATATGAAGATTTAATGAACTATTACCAAACATATTTAATAAACAACTGTGTTTATTGTCGACGTTTGGGATTGTCGAGAGAACTAATAGTGTGACGTCACGGAAAGTTACTACAAGCCTGGTATAGTGCTTGGTGTCGAGGTTTTGATTTGCAAAGGTAACGTGTACGCTTTGGACGGGACGCACATTTTTTATTGATAAAGTTACGAGATGTCAACAAACAATATATTTCATCCTAGCGGTACACCACGCTTATGGAATTTTAATATAATGTCCACGGAGCACAGATATATTTATATGAATTAAAGTCAACAAGGTGGCCCGATCGCTACCAAATCGAGTTTGACGCTTAGCACCAATGTTAGCTGCCACAGAGCTCCAATGTTTCCGAAGCGAAGTCGCTTATTTTTTGCAAGGTTACGGAAGACATAATCATCCCGAAAAAATGCGCGGCCTTGGCGATTCAGGCGCCTTGGCGATTCACGCGCCGTTATTAATCGGAATCTTTCTGAGTCGATGAGTGGAGAAACTACTGACCGCAATGGCTCCATCGATCAATTTCACCCGCCGTAATAAAATTCTATATAAACTAATTCCATTCGAATTCAATTCCATAAGAGTGTATTCCAGTTTTTGGTCAAATAATCGTTCATGAATCCTATTTCACTTTTTTTTTTGAGTTCCCCCCCCCCCCCGCTATGCCAAACGGCAACCGATCGGTTAACCAGACATAGTGAGTCTTATAGACTTTTTCCTTGCGGTTCCGAATCGGTTTCCAGAATATCCAAAATCATACCGCGTCGTACAGTTAACCCCCTCTAAGCACAAAACGTGAAATAATTTGTTTTTTAAAAAACATTAATTTTAACTCATGGGGGATGGCACCCCAACGAACTAAATGGTGCTAGATTAGTTAGGCCCCTGGGCATCCAATAAAAGTATCGCAAACATACTACGATTATTTATTTTAAAGATATGGCCTCGAAAGTCACATTGCCGAAATTGACACATTTAGTCCTACATTATAGTTTTTACGCGGTTGTTTGGAGTCGAACTTTTAGTGAACATACTTTGGGATCGTGGAATGTTTTCTATATGATAACAAATAGAAAAGTGAAAAATCCGTGATTTTGAAACTTTTTAAAAATGGGTATTTCCATTTTTGGGCTTTAACTGGGTCACGTATTAAGAATTCGAGATCGCTCATTTGAGAAGAATTGAAGCTGGAGTCATGACGCGTCGAATACGCCCACTTGATTTAAAATTACCATAAAATTTTAAAACGTCTGATTTCACCCTAAATTGGTATCATTCGACGCAAACGGATGTCAGCTACCCAAAGTATGCTCACTAAAAATTCGTCTGGAAACCACCGCGTAAAAACTAAAATAAAGGACTAAATGTGTCCATTTCGACCATGTGACTTTCGAGGTCAATATCTTTAAAATAAATAATCGCACTATATTTTCCTTTTATTTTCCTTCCTAATTAATTTAGCACGATTTAATTCGGTTAGCTGCCATGCCCCATGAGTTAAAATTAATGTTTTGTCAAATACAGATTTCACTTTTTGTCTTTAGAGGTGGTTAACTGTACGACGCGGTATAATCTGGGATATTCTGGGAACAGATTCGGAACCGTAAGGAAAAACTCTATAAGACCCACTAAGTCTTGTTAACCGATTGGTTGCTGCCGGGGGAGAGGGGGTCAGTTTGGACAAGGGGTTTTTCATTTTTAGTGTTGTTTCACTGCAGTTAATGTTACCCTGGAAATAAGTTACGTTGCAAAATTATTAGGATATAATCAAAGCCAGGCGAAAATAAACGATTTTGATTCGTTGGTAGATAACCCTAACTATACTGTTAGACTGTTCAATCAATTTTGCAAGTTGTAATGCTTTTGAGCTTACAACATAGGACGTTTCTTCCTTTTCCACGAGGTTCAGCTCACCTTTATCAGGATATTCAGATAATCCTGAGCTATAACCAACCGACATATCTTAAATAGAAATATACCAAATTGAATCATTCAAGCAGTAATCCATCAATATTCAAACTAGCTGTATGCGAATCATTTATATAATCTATGTATATACGGTGTTCCACTTTGAAAACTATTATATACCTGATCTCTGATACTATGTTCGTTATGGAAGTTTCATTAAGAGGTAACATAAATCAATATGCCAGGTAATAATATCTCAATGTTTGTAAGTCCAGGTTCATCTAAACTTAGGAAGGCTTACTTCCTGTATACAGGCAAATACACTTCTATTGAAGCGGTCCGCAATTGAAGCAATGTTTGCTCAATTGCGTGGTGTATTACATACCTAGCGTTTACGGGATGATTATAAGCTTTTCCAATATCATTATTATTTTAGTAAGTCATCATCCTATATAGGTAATTATTTTCTAAATAAGGGGATAATAAGCTTTACCATAATATAGAGATGATGTTTTCATAACCATTGCCTTCCCCACTTCCAATGAACCTGGAGAATTTCTATCATAAATGTGATGCAAGAAGGGATCGTTTTTCCGCAGACAGTCCCTTAGGAAATATCACATCAAACGTAATTTTCAAATCTCCACGTGTTCCAGGCTTCTTAGATATTGGCATTCCTTGTCCAGGAAAAACTTGTCCATGTAATTGTCCAGCCTTCAAATAAACTTTAATTCTAACTAAAATCAAGACGTATATTAACCCTCCTGTAAAAGAATAAGCGAAAACCCTTTCTGAACAGTTACTTTGAGGAAATTACCGTATTCTTATGACGATTTGAACGCGTTGTGACAAGCTCAATTTTTTAGCAACTCTGGTCACTTTTGGGTCTTTCAATCATATAAATATGTCTATCCTTTCCCGATGGACATTATGACCATTAGATGGCCAAACTGTATCGATATAATTAGATGTAGTGTCTACTAGGCTGGTTTAAAACTGATATAAATGGTCAGGTTTAATAGGACAAAGAGCTCACCACGTATGACTCGAACCGGCAACATTTAGACGCAAGCTCATGAGTGCGCCATTCCAGAAAATTTGGTTCACAAAATTTCATTAAAAGTGAAATATTTTAATAAGTAGACAAAATTCATGAATATTCATTACATTACTACAATCACTGATAGATCTTTTATAATTAGGTAAAATTTGTGACTTCTGGGAAATTACAAGAGGGTTAATAAGCATTACGAAAACAATTCTGAGAAAATCATCTATTTTAATTCAGTATAACCAATTGTTAATACGTCATTCTCCGAAAGACATCGCCTTGAAAGGGAGGTTCAACCATTTTAATATTTGTTTAACCCCTTGGCAAAAAAAATCGAATATATAGGGCTACATCAGTTATGTAGCGATGTCTCATGTTTTAAGGTCTTACATTCTTATAAATATAAATGCACTTACCTTATGTTTATTAAGCATAATTAACTGATAGCAAATTACTGATTATTTATATTTAAATTATATCACTACGTGAGATTCGTACACACTACCTACCTATCCAGCTGTCCAATTCTGGGTTTCCAATATACAAATACACCAGGGGACACCTTAATGCACCAAGACCACCTTACCGCACCATTTTTTCTGCTCCCAACTTGCTCACCTTAACGCACCACATTTTTGTGTTTAAGATTTGGAAAAGCATAAATTTTAACTCTTGTAGGCATGAAACCTCTACATTAAGTAGACGCCTGGGCATCCAATCAAAGCACATTGTCCAAAATGGATAAAATTGACTTTAGGGTCGTAAACATACGTATAATGGTCAAATAGACGAATTTCTCTTAACGCATCACTTTTTTTTTCGCCGAAGGTGGTGCGTTAAGGTGGTCCATGGTGTATTTGACGGAGCGATGATTAAGTGAATTGCATTTCGAACAATTTGGTTGGAAAAGAATTAAATACATATTTAAATTACAATTCTGTACAATGATTTACCAAACCATTTCGTCACTCCAACACAAATAATTCTGGGTTGAAAAATTTCTTTAAAAATGAATATTCTTACAAATAGAGAAACGATCGTACAATATTAGAATTACAGATACATGTTTTATAATGAGGTAAAGTTTCAAACCTCTCCAGGGTTAGCACCAAAAATAGTGACCACTAAAATTTAATGGTGAAAGTTTTTTTTTAATTCATTTACGTAGAGAAAATGGTACTTAAATGTAAAAATGACTTTGTACAACCAATAACGATATCTGTAATCATTCAACAAACGATACAATGAAGGGATTTCGAGAAAAATGAGAAAGAGAGACGCCCTGCCTCAAAGGGGCAGGTGTAGTATCTACAGGTTAAGCGAAATAATATAAAAATAATTTGCTAGAACCGTCTACTCAGGATGAACGTATAAAATCTGTCGAGGTATCTAATCGAGGTATCTAATCGAGGTATCTAATCCACACGAGGTATCTAATCAAGATACCTAATTTACGGCTCGGCAGTAACTTCTTTGTTACCGACGGATGTAAATTTTAGGCATTTCAGTATCAGTGGAAAAGACAAATAAAAACAAAAGGACAATATTAATAAACCTTTGAATACAAAAGGGATTAGAATGATCAGAATAAATTGCAGGATGTCAAAATTAAAGAAATAGGTTCGAATACCGACCAATACAACAGTAGCGCTGCAATACAAATTGCAGAAATAATAAAAAATGGGTTGATAACAAGGATAAGACCTTAGTAAATTCGAGCAAGGTGTGCTCAATAGCTAATGTACATTCCAACGAAAGTCCGAAATGAAGAACATTGCGATTTTATAATACATTTCCAAGTTTATCAAGGTATTGTCGAAACCGGGATGGTCACACTGATTGTAATACTGCTTCAGGGCTCCGACCTCATAACAGTTAACATTTACATCAAATCACGGCCGAAGAAAATAACTTGATGAACCAAACCGTACTAGCTGCACGCGCGGTCACACTCGAAACTCAGGGCAACTTCCTATGAAACGTCTTAGTATATAGTTCGTCTAGTTCACAATACACATGACTATAAGGGCCATCAGGATCGTAAGGGCCAAGGCCCATAGGGTAAGAAGCGAGGGAACAGTAGGGGTAAACCTAATGATCATTCACTGTATGCTCACAACGAAGGGAAGACAGACCCTAAAAATAGCATATGGGACCATAAGTCACCAAGTGTACATTTCGCAGACTGGTCACCATACCGCGATGAATCATCGAAAAACTCATCATTACTGCGGCAATAATGGGCAGCCAGTAGCTTCGTCCGACTGCCGCGCTGACAAACTGACAGGTCCAATAGTAAAGACTTTTCCAGACAACCTTACCATTGTTTTTTGTATGGTTTGGAAACTTCTCCAATTAGACTTAGAAATTGGAAACTGTTTTCCGGTGCTTAAAAATGCATAAATTACAAGTTCCCGCCATCATCGGACGAACGGTTATCCAACAGCGATGTACCGAATTGCACATAAATTACGAAACCGACCAGGTACATTTTTGGAAAAATGCCAACGGCGTCCGAATCATCGGTAGCACGTCATTTTGTAGGATAAATTCACCGTTTTACATCACTCTTTTGCTACATTTTTTTAATTAATTATAACGCATAAAAACTTATTGTGGTTGAAATTAATTTACCATTCATTAACCTTACTTCTGTTATAGGGCCTGATTTCCCACAAATTTGTCAACTAAAAAGGACGCAGGCAATAAGTCTGAAGCGCCCCTCAGTGAGAAGTACCACATAGATTTATCGCAATGAGAGTGTGGAAATACATTCTCGCCGACCATGTGGATGCGTTTGTGTCTGTATATGCCAAAATCGGATTACTCCAAACTCACAAATGTATCCCCACGGTCGAACGGAGAGCCAAAAATCAAGCCCAATATCCAATCGCCAAACGGTACTAAAGTGCAGCCCATAGCTAACTGGACACACTTTTAGCGGAGGTGTAATTCTACAATGTTTTGCGTTCCAAAAGCAGACGGAGGATACATTTCCGATGTCCAACGCCGACTTACTTATAGGCGATATCGGTATGGGTAATACATATTTTGGTTCATTAAACATTTGTAGCGGGTATTCGTACGTCGGTATCCTTAAATGTGACGGACATAAAAGAGCCTTCCATTGGAATGGCAAGACACATCAACTGACACGTGTGCCAATGAGCATTAAAACTTGTGGTAACACTAGTATTAAATCTACGCCCGCAGTAGAACTTAATGTAGGAGGTTTCACTTATCTGAAACGACCTCAGTCCGCTCTAGCTACGGAATTGAAAAAGTCGTATGTAGGCCGTTACGAAGCCAAACCTCAAATTGATTCAATCGTTTTATTATAGAGGCGGCCATGGGGGATGATTATGTCAACCGCTCCGATTGTCACCCGGCAATAGAACGTAACCCGATTATGATTTTGTTACAAAACGGCACAATATTTTCCGTTGAAATTTTGAACAAGGGAAGCTATGCCATCTGTCTATTTGACGGTGTTAAAATGATATTAATATTGCTTACCGATAAGGTACGTTCAGTGTATAAAGTCACATCGTCGAAAATGGACAAAATTGACTTTGACCTACACTGAACTTTAGTTTGTACGCAGTCGTTTCGAGCCAAATTTATCTTAAGGCACCACGGGCCACATTATCGGCCCAAAACTGCCTTAACGTACCACTTTTTCCCCCGAAAGTGGCGCGTTAAGGTGGCCCCAGGTATACTCAATTCTACACATGGTAGGAACGTCATTTTGTTGCGTATGCCAACAATGATTCGAAAAGAATCAAGAACTTGTAGTTAGCAAATCCGTGGATTATATGTAAGACCGAGATGCCACCAATGATACACAGGCTCAGCAAAGGTAAAAAAAATTGAAACTGGGTTCAAAGCAGTAATGACAAAATTTGTATTACAATTAAGGTCTTATCGCTGAGATAATTGCAGTTAAATTTTGCAAAACGCCTGGACTTTCACTGAGAGCGAGAAAACGCTTTTGGTCTGCCAAATTAGTTATACTGAACGGTTTTCGTCGACACTTAGTTTGTTAGAAAAGTATTTGAAAACCCTGTAATAAGTTAACATTTTAAGCAGATACGTTACTTGAAAATGTTCTAACATTATGAGCACTATTATTTTAATTTATACTGTCCTCTACTTGCACTACTTCCAATCAACTTGTTAACCGCTAAAAGACCAAAAAGACCTTTTTTGTAAGACGTTAATTTTAACTCACGGGGGCAGGGCAGATCACCGAACTAAATCCTGCTAGATTAATTAGGTTCCTGGGCATCTAATAAAAGTATCGAAACATAGTGCGATTATTTCGTTTAAAGCTATGGACCTCGAAAGTGATCACACATGTGATCAAAGTGAAACTTTGATCATGAAACCAAACGCTTTCATTTCGTGAAGTATGTCGGATTGGCTCGAAAGTGGGCCTATTGACTCAAGCGTCAATTCTTCTCAAAGGACCGATCCCGAATTCTGAGCACGTGACCAAGTTAAAGGCCAAAAATGGGCCAACAAAGGGTTTTTGGCGGTTAGGAATTGCAAGAAAAACCAATATCAGACTGCTAACTCTCGTTAACAAGTTGATTACACTTTAGATAGGGGTGCTTCTGATAGGCGTGTTGCATGCTTAAATATAATACTAAATATATGCTCCAAATCACACCTGAGTTAACGGCAGGATATCCAATTTTGTAGTCATGCCACTTAAATCTTCCAATGGGTAAATAGTTCCGCATAATGCTTCCTCAAGCGTTAACGTAATCGTCTTCATCAAATCATTGCCATTACGTTTCCATTCTTTGTGTTCGTTCTCCTTTAGATTAATTTAATTGCAAAATAAATAAAATATTCAATAGAAACCATTACTACAAAAATTATATCACTAGCAAAGTAACCAGGTTTCTCGTCGCCTTCTTTCGCAAATGTGATTTTTGTTCCAGATTTCCAGCCGGCTTTTATATCAATCGTGAGGATTTTTTCTTCCGTTACGTATTGACCATGGGAGCATGTTGAATCAGAAGCAGTTCTTCGTTTCCGGTTAATCTTTAATATATGTTTAGCGAAAAAGTCACCTTAATTTTTCCAACTATGTGAGCGTTATTTAAGTATATTATAATTTTAGAGAATATTTCTATTAACCACCTTTAATCTTTTCGTTGTACCAGTAAACAGTTGAGGCAAGGACAACTTGAGGACATGTTCTATTTTTTCGCCTGGTTTCAATGGTTCTTGGCGTTTGCGTGGACGATGTGCACATCCTCCTCCCATTTTGAAAGTGAAGCCCCCACCGTCAAACCCCCCTAACCCACTGAAATGATGTTTACAAGTTGAACTCATTTTTAATTCTCCGTACCCATGATCGTCGTCTTCCCCGAGGTCGTCCATATTGAAGGTTCTTCCGCCACTACTGAAGGTAGCACCACTACCCTTGCTGAAAAACATCCGGAAAATATCATTCGGATCAGCACCACCAAATCCACTTCCGCCACCTCCTTGCTGGAGTCCCTCCTCCCCAAACCTAAATCGATGATATAATTTAACTTTAAATGATAGAAGTTAACTGATACACGCCTGTCCAGAGGTGAACTACAACGATGCAAATTACAGGTATACCTGACTTAGCTAGTCTGATAGAGTTTGTTCTTGCGGTTCCGAATCTGCTTTCAGAATTTCCATAGCTGTCCTCATTTTACAGTTAACCCCCAAAAACCCCTATTGTGAAGTCTTAAATGACCATAACTTGAGAAAAATCAATTGTA